>PITA01000706.1:99100-244912 GCA_004023965.1 Spilogale gracilis | reverse complement strand
GAGGGAAACGAAACAACAGAGACTTTGAACACAGAAACAAACTGAGGGACTTGGAGGGAGGGGGGTGGAGGGATGGGAGAGCCTGGTGGTGGGTACTGGGGACACCTAAAGCGGGGAGCACTGGGTGTGGGGAATGGGGAATGAATCTTGAAACACTGGGAAAAAAAATTTAGTAACAATAAATAAAAAAAATTGATGGTAGTTTGATAGGGATTGCAAAAAAAAAAAAAAAAAAAAGAAAAGAACCTAGAGTGGCTATTGGCACAGTGTCAGCAATTGATCAATGTTAGCTATCATTATCAATACTTTTATAATTATTTGCCCACTGCATGGACAGATCGATAAGTAATTCCTTACTGACCTTCAGATGTTTCTGATTTTCACTTTATAAAAAGACTCAAACATTAGCTACATGGTTGGAGCCATTTCTTTCTTTTTTTTTTTTTTTTAAGCTATTGAAACATGCCCCCTTTCTTTTCTTAGTTGACGGTAGGGGAGAACTCCATCCCCATTGAGACCGTGCTCTATTTCTGGCTTCCCTAGAATAGCTTTTGGTCACATAAAGCAGGGTCCCCCTGGAATATGCTGCTCTGTCCTTGGTTTTTAAACATGCCATCTCATAATTCATTGCCAAGGTATATCTCACCTGCAGATCTGTGGACCTGAAGGTTTTCTGGGGGCTCAGCACAATGATGCATGGCCTGGAGAAAGCTTAGTCAAATATTTACATGGAGGAATGTGGCATTTCCTACCCTGGTTGCTCTGATTACCATCAGGGTCTTATCTTTTCCCATAAAAGGAAGTGTGGGCATGTATTAAGTTGTCAACACAAGAAAAATATAAGGTCAAAAATAGAGGGTCTGGGAGACTTCCCAAAGTTCTTCTATGTGATCTCATCTGCGAGTAAGAGGGAGATTCTCCTGGAAGAGGGGCTGAGGGCTTTCTGAGGCTGGGAAGGCTATGAGGTCCGGTATCCCTTAGTGGGGAGTATATCTGCATTCTCATTAAATCCAGGGTTGTTTGAGTGGTCATATGACCCTCTGTGCATTGTCCCCAGGAAGGGAAGGGAATGGCTAATGGCCAGGATGGACCTCCATCTCAAGCATCTCTCTGATAGAAACACACATCAGAGGGGCCTTTCTCTGAAATGAAGCCCAGTACTACAAGGGGAGAGAATGAACTAATAGGTCAGGCAGAATGAGACTGAAATTCTGCCTGCAAAACCATAAACTTCCATCATTGAGCAGGTCGTGAAATGTCTCTGAGCCCTAGTTTTCTTGTCTGTAAGCTAGAGGCCCCATGACTCACACGCATGCTTCGTGTAAAGATGAAATGAAGTGGTGTATGTAAAGTTCCAAGGTGATGGTTTGTTATATGAGATAAAGAGTGACCATGCCAAGTTAATAAATTCCCACTAGATGCAGGGAAGTTGGATGTTTTTGAAACCTGGGCACTCTGTAAATAATTAAATGCCTGACTATTAGTATTTTTTTTTTAATATTGAAAATAGGACCCCTACAAGTTGAAAGACTCCTCGCTGGAAAGTACTGACCCAGACCAAGGTCTTCATACACAAGCTTTACTATGAGAGGACTCATCCCAGCCCACGCTTAAGTCATCATTGTGTTTCCCCTGTGGGGTTTCAGTGTCATCCTGAGAAACTCAGAATAATTCATTCATCCATCCATTCATTCCACCACCAGTTACTGAGTGCTCCCTGTGGTCTGGGAGCTGCTGTAGGCACTGAGGATCCTGGGTTGAAGAGGATCCAATAGCTGTAGTTGGTAGATGTGTGTTCATTACCCCCATTTAACCCTGTCCCTGCATTTTGGTTGATTAGGGTGGTCCTGGTCTAGTGGAAGAGAAAGACCTCTAAATTGAACATTTCATGTCTTAAACTGACAATTACAACATGAACAATATGCAATGAGAGAGGTGTACCCAGGGGCAGCAGACAGTGTGATTTTAGAATTGGAGGGAAACTTTGAAGCTGGCCATACCTAACCTGTCGATGCATGGAGTCTGCAGCTGTGGTCTCCTCGTTCTGGCCTCATCATCTGCCATCTCATGGAGTTCATAGCCCACCTCTACTCCCAGCCCCGGGCACCCTTTGGACAGCTCTGATAGTTTGAAGGTTTTTCCTTGTATTGAGCCAGTATTTGTCTCCTGATAACTGCCTAATAGCTCGGTGGAGTTAACCCCATTCTTCTCATGCATGACAGCCCTTTAGATATTGGAAGTAAGCTTTCAAGTGACAGACAAGCAGGGATAATCTTAGCCTTACATTACCCATGGGAATAGTGGAGAGTTCTGGGATCCATCCGACTTCGAAGACAGATGCTGACATTGAGCGCTGGGTAAGACTGTCTCATATTGGAGTCGTTTGGATTTTAAGTACTGGCCTTACTAATTTCACTGGAATCTATAAAGCACTTTAGCATTCATTATTTTGCAATGTCTTCACATCGACCTGGTGAGATGGTCCAGAATGATTTATTATTTCTGTTTTGTTCATAAATAAAACAAAACTCCAAGAAGTGGTGTGTTCAAGGTTATGTTGACAACATCTAGCAAAGCCGGGACCTAAATCCCGAGACCCTGGATGTACAGCAAATTCTGTGTTGCTGTCTTCTTTCCATGCTGGTTGTCTTGCATTCAGTCAGTCCTTCCTATAACTGCTTTATGGTCTCCCCTTGGATTTTTCTTCTTAAAATTTATCAACTACATTGTGTCACTCCCTTTATCAGGAGTTCTCAGCAATTTCTCTTACAGTATAGGATTAACCTCCAAGTCCTTGTAATGACATTCAATGCACTCAAAGTTGTGTGCCTGCAGAGAGTTTCAGGGATAGTGGGGTGGATGGATGAAATATAAATGAACACCCCACAGTGATTGTTCAAGGAGAAATGTATATACAGGATATTCTGAGAACACAGAGGAGCAGTGTGAGGGTCACATGAGGCTTCCAGGGGTCGGGGATGCTTGAGATGGAATTTAAAGATGGGGCATGCCACTAGGTCAATAAGACTCATGAGAGAGAAACAGTTTGATGGCTCAGTGTGAACAAAACCATAGTTTGGTGTTGCTGGATGGCTAGGTGCAAGATACAGCTTAGAGAAGGATGAGGGAATGTACGAAGCAGGGCCAGGTTCTGTATACCGCCAAAATAAGCGGTTTCATCTTTATCCTGAATCTCTGATGAGCCCAATAGGATTTGAAGCAGGCTATCAGTGATTGCATTTGGGATTTGCATTTGAAAGCCAGCCCCCCAGGTAGGGTGAGGAAGGTAGACTGAAGTTAGAGGCTCTGGTGGGTGGGGTGAGAGCCAGTCTGGTTAAAAGGGGAGGTAAGGAACCTGCTGACACGATTCAAGGAATGGAGGATAAAGGACAGTGGCAGTTGTCATATGAGAGGAAGAATTTTCCTACATTTTACAAAGGCAAAGTAGAAAATCTGATGGCCGGGTGGTTGTGGAGATAAAGGAGTAGGAGGACTCAGGCTGCTAAAGGGTCTTACTCCTCATTGTTGCTGAGCCCATACCTAGACTGTCAGGAGGGGCTGCAGAAAGGATGTAAGCAATGCTTATTTGTAGGCACATTGATTTACTTATGCTTAAGCTCCTTCTCCTCTTGGTGTGGTGACCAGACTGCTGGTTGGTCGCTGGCACTTCATCCCTCTCTTTTCTGAGTATCCACTGAAGCCTATTGCCTGCAGTCAGGTGTGATCATGAGATGGGGGCTTAGGAAGAGAAATGATATCCCCAGGCCTGATTTATACACACATTTCGACATTTTGTCCTTTCTGCGGATCTGATGCAGAAGAGCACGGTGGAGGCATGAGAGGGAAGGAAGACCCCTGCACGACCGTGTGGAGGAGAGCTGTCCACCACATTACATGAGCAAGGAATCAAATCAAATTTCATCATGTTTGAGCCATGATGCAGAGGGGTTGTTTGTTACAGAAGTTAGCCTAGCTTAACCAGTATACTTTTCCTGTTTCCTCTCTCACCTGCACAGGTAAGGTGGCTCTTGATACATAATTATTAGTGCCAATAGCTGTAGTTGGTAGATGTGTGTACATTACCCCCATTTAATCCTGTAATTGCTCTGAAATTTTGAGACACTCCTGATTTTCAGAAGAAAAAACTCCTGAAGTGAACTGGTTTCCTCCAGGTTTTACCACGTGCTTCTGGGTACAAGTACATGAGGCTGTGCAGTACATGTAGTTTCTTTCTTTTTCTTTTTTAAATATATGTGAATCATGTCGTCTTCCAGTATTGAGATATAATTGACATATAACACTGTGTAAGTTCAAGTGTTATATGTGATGATATGTCAAATGTGATGATTTGACATGTATATATATTGAGAAATGATTACCACAATAGGGTTACCGAATACCTCCATCACCTCACATGGTTTTGTGTGTGACTGTATGTGTGGTGTGGTAAGAACTTTTAAGATCTACTGTATTAGCAGCTTTCATGTATACAGAATAACATACTTAACTATAGTCACCATGCTGTGCATTAGAACCCAGATCTTATTCATCTTATACCTGGAAGTCTGTACCCTTTGAACAACCTAGCATTTCATAGGAAATAACTTATCTGGACTTTTTTATGGTACTTAAAAGTGGGATGATGATCAAGAAGGAAAAGGTTAAAGAGGAAGAGAGGAGAAGGAAAAGTTGGTCCATTGATCTCTTCACTTGTTTAGGTCTCACTTCTATAAATAGGAGATCCATCAGCTGGCACATGAGTTGGGCTGAAGACAGACCTCACAGAGACTAAAGCCACCATGAGCTAGTGTGTCTGGAAGCAATGCTGTGGTCCTACTGGCCCAGGCCTCATAATCTTTCCTTCCGCTTTGGGTCTCTATGCTTTGGCTACCCTGGTCTACTTTCAGTTCCTCAAGGAATGCATGATCCCTTTTACCTCCGTGACTGTGCAAGCTCTGGTTTCCTTTGCTGGGAGTATCATTACCTTCCATTCAATTGCTTACCTTGTATTCATCCTTCTGCTTTCTCCTTAAACATTATTTTCTCAGGGAAGAAAGCCCTCCTTGACCCCCAAACTAAGGTATGTCTCCTGATATTCTCTCATAGCACTCTAGGCTTCTCTGTGTCATTCATCAGAGTTTGGATCACATAAACACTCCTACAGATTAGGGTTTGTCCATTATTTCTCAGGGACAATCAATTCCAGGAGGGCAGCCCTGGAATCTGTCCAGGTGGTTGTTCTATCCCCAGAACCCCTAGCAGAGTGCCTGGCCAGAGCGTTCACTCCCTAAACTAAGTGGGTGAGGATAAAAAGGAGATATTTCTTTTAGTGAAATAATAAAAAAAAAACCAAACAAACTTAAAGTCTGCTTTTCCAAATGGCTTTCTGGAAACATACTACATAAAATTCTGAAATGAATCAGGCTACTTGGTAACTTGATACTGACTTAAATCTAAACCAAGAACGGTGCTGTCCCACTTTACAAGTGAAGAGTCAGAGTAGGCAAAGGGCTGTTGCAGATTCCCCTGGTCATGAGTCAATGGCAGGAGCAGCCTCTCATCTGTCCCTGCTTGCTCTTGGGTACTTTTTGTTGGATGTTGACATGGTGGTGACTTGGCAGAGCCATGTGGCTATGAGCCCTTGTCCTAAAGGAAAAGGGAACAACATTAGACTCAGAACCCTGTCTCAGCTGCTGTAGGAACTATGTAACCTTGGGCAACTCTGAGCTTCAGTTTCCTAACTTGTGACATGGAGAGAATATTATCTTTCTAGAACCTATTTGTAGAGTTGTTTGCAAGATTCAAATGTGCTAATGTGAGTGGAAGTGCTTTCCCAAGATACTGACACTAAGCAGGTGCTCAAAAAATTTTAACTGGCATCTAGTGCTTTTCTAAGATGAGGGTTTATTTCAAATGCTTGGAACATGTTTCATTTGGACCAGTGAGCCAGCAACCCCATTAATAAAGAAAAAGAGTACCTCATCTTTGACTGGTGGTTGAAAAGGTTTATTTAGCTCCTGGCCCAGTGGCAGAAACGTGAAGACAATGATTTGATTCTTAAATTTCGAACATGCACCTTCTCCCCAGTGTGAGAGGTTGAGCAAAGATTAGTGTGTTACTGGGGCCACATTGAATGAAGCCACTCTTTCAAAGAGCCTGTGAGTGGCTTGTTCATCCTTAGCAGATGAGACATTCTTAAAATTTCTTTTTAGAAAAAGACATTTTTTTAAAAGTTTATTTTTAAGTACACCCAGTGTGGGGCTCAAATGTACAACTTACAGATCAAGAGTCACACACTCCACCAACTGAGCCAGCCAGATGCCCTAGGAGCTGACATTTTTTGAGCACCTTCTATGACAGGTACACTGCTAAACACTTCTCACATGCTATTTTGTTTACTCAGCCTATTTGTGTGATGGATTATTGTGTCCCTATTTTCATGATGAGGAAATTCAGATTCAAGTTTGCACAGCTGCTAACTAGAGATGGTATTTGAACCCAAGTCTGTCTGAAGCCAAATCCCCGTGTATCTCCAAATATGTTATATTCTCCCCCTAGGAAAACACAGTCCATGGGAGTGAAGACCAAAAGTACAGATCAGAATCCCAATCCAGTTTTATTATTAATGATAATGATTATGAACATTTATTATTAGTATTGCCTGATATGTTCAGAAACCACCAGTTTCCTTTGGAATGTAGAACTTTCCATTTCCTTTTATAGAAGCCCACTGTTTCTGATTTTCTCTTTCTCTATTTGATGGTGCATGAAACCCCCTGGTCAGCAAGGTTGTTTGGGGCAGTGGGGAAAGCACTGAACTGGGGACTGTTTTTAGCCCCAAGTCTCTCCTTTGCATCTTGGGAAATTCATTCAACATCTCTGAGCCTCATTTTTCTTATGTGTGAAGTGAGGGCAATGATGCTGCTTACTTGCCTACATTTATGGATTTTGCGAGGATCGATTGAGGTAATTGTTGGGCAGTGTTGTGCAAAAGACTCCCTTTCTTATTCTAAGGCAGAGTCACCTCTTTGCTCCCACTTTCTCAATGTCTACAGGCCCTCTCGGCATCCCTTACCTGATGTGAATTTATGGTTAGTGGATGTAATAGCAAAATCTCTCTTGCTATGACTTACATGCATCCTGAAGTGTTTCACTTTTTGCATAGAGGAATGTGTTCCAATTGGAGGAGACGTGATTCTATTTTGAGGTTGTAGACTGAAGGCGCCACTAAACAGAGTCATCTGCTCTCATTGACATAAAGTGAATCTTTCATTTGTGGATGGTCTTACTGCCCAAACCCCATCTGTTACTGTGGCCCATGGCTTTATCTGGCAAGTCTTGTCACTGTCAGAACCAAAGCCAAACATTGCAGGGACTAATGATTTCACTGAGGCGGTCATTTCTGCAACTAGAGAAGCCTCCTCTGGGGCTTTCTGTCACTGTCGAGACCCTTGATGGAATTACGACCCTTTACTTCATTTTTGCTCTCCTTTATTGTTTGAATGAGCTCTATACCTAGCTCTCCATGCCTTATCTGAGGAGACAGAGCCAGCCATGAAGGAGTCATAGGGTCCACTCAATTACATTTCCACAATTTTATTAGGATGGCTGGTAGATGAGCTTTGTTAAACATGAAATAACTGTTTTGAGTGCTCATCAGTCTCCCATATTTCCTAGAATGATTTTGTAATTTTCACAGGAGCATCTATGGAGCAGGTGACATGAGTGGCTAGGTCATGATTCTGCCAGTCTCAGGGGTAACATTGAGTATGGCCAGAAACACTTTGGTCTTGGTTGGCAGTATGGATAAGTACTGAGGAAGTTAGGGGGGTGGCAAGAGAGTGGCAGGGAAAGTTTCTCTAGGAGGGTATTTGAGAGTCTGGCTTTAAATTATGAACTTGATTTCACCAGGCAGATAGAAGCAAGTTTGGCAAGGGGCATTCTCCACAGAGGAAGCTGACTGAACAGAGCGACACAAAGCAAAAGTTGATAATGTTTCAGGTATATATATATATATATATATATATATATATATATATATATATATATATTTAATGCATAAATGTATTTAAATATATATTATATATAATATAAAATATATTAAAACATATTTTAAAGATTGTATTTATTTATTTTAGAAAGAGACTATGAGAACACGTTGAGTGGGGGAAGGGGCAGGGGAAGAGAGAGAGAGAGAGAGAGAGAGAGAGAGAGAGAGAATCTCATGCCAACTCCCCACTGAGTGTGGAGCCTGACATGGGGCTTAATCTTACAACCTTGAGATCAGGCATGACCGGAACTGAAACCATGAATGAGGCATTCAACTAACTGAGACACCCAGGAGCCCATATTTCAGATCTATCTTAGGCTGTGGTGAGAAGGAAGGCTGTGCTACAGTGATAGGCCATTAAGGCCTGGTTAGAAAAAGCCTCAAGGACCTAGGTTAGTGGTTGCATTGAGCAATGGGTGACTCCCAAAGACTACTGAGAGTGGGTAGGTGCAGAGGGAACATGGCAGCAAATTTCCAATATAGGGTTTTAAGGTAACTCAGCAAATACCTTACCACCAAGTGAAAGGGATGATCTGATGTTCACATTAGCACCATGTGATAAGTGAACCAACCTAGATATCTCCATTTAGCAGATGGAAAAACTGAGCCTTAGGGAGATCAAATGCTCAAAGATATACTACTCAAAGAATATTGAAGTTAAAAATAGTATTTCAATATCATGCTTCATATTTCTGCTTGATAGGAACATGTTGAATTCTTACAGATTTCAGTTAAAGGTTAGGTAACATTTGCTTTGATAAGGGTTTAGATGCTTATACAAGATTCTGAAATGAAGAGACTAATACTACATCAGCACAATTCAGAGTCATTAATACTTAGTAGAGATATTATTTTTCCTTTTAAGCATTTCTTAATCAGAACCAATGTGTCATTATTATCACTGGCTCTCAGCCAGACAGAAACTTGTCTGAAGAATGCTGTGCAACTAGGAATTTTGTACCAGTTTCTATGTCAACTTTAATAATGTAGAGTTTAACCACTGATGCTAATGCCATGGTGGAGACCTCAATGATTCTGGGAGAACAGAACATTTAAAAAATTTGCAAATACCTTCACAGAGTGGATGATACTTTTACACAGATTTGTAGATAAACCCAGAGAATTCCAGTTTAACAAGGGTTCCAATGTTGCGTCTCTGGGTAGAGGTAGAACTGAATAGGGTAGAGTTATGAAAGAACTGAATATTTATCTCCTAAGTTGTATTTACAATCATTATCAAAATTGAAATCTTGCTTTTGGAAATAGCTGGGAGTAGGCTGATGAGGGTTGAAGTACTCAGTCTGCAACTCATGAGTATAAATCTTGTGAAGTCACTTACCTTTCCTGAATCTCAGTTTTCATGGCTTTAAGGTGTATTTAATACCCGCTTCCTTGTAAGGTGAATTTAATACTCTCTCCTATGTCATGAGAATGTATTTTGTACACACACATCTACAGTGAGTCCTGATGATAAGCACTTTTTTTTTTAAATTGTTACTAAAATTTTTTTTCCAGTGTTCCAAGATTCATTCCCCATTTCCCACACCCAGTGCTCCGCGCTTTAGGTGGCCCCAGTACCCACCACCAGGCTCTCCCATTCCTCCACCCCCCTCCCTCCAAGTCCCTCGGTTTGTTTCTGTGTCCAAAGTCTCTGTTGTTTCATTTCTCTCCTTGGATTACCCTACTTCTCATTTACTTTCCTACTCCCACTGTCCTCCAGGTTACCCCTCATGCACCGCAAGTAAGTGAAACCATGCGATACTTGACTTTCTCTTCTTGGCTTATTTCACTCAGCATAATCTCTCCCAGTCCAGTCCATGTTGCTACAAAAGTTGGATATTCATCCTTTCTGATGGAGGCATAGCACTTTTTAAAAATTATGTGAATCTGAACTTGGTTCTCCTCAAGTTCTAGATGTTTTGTTTGTTTTTTCTTTGTAAGATCCTATTGTCGTGACTCTAACCTTCTCTTTAGTCCTAGATTCTCATCCAGACACTTGTGACATTGTTTCAGAAAAACTTTCCTACCACCTCAAGAATTTGTCTTCCCCCTTCCCTTTATGGGATACCTACTTAACCATATCTCCAGCTTTGGGGACTGCTATGTCTGGGATCCAGATTGAAGCCAAAGGCAAGTATTCTTCAAGATAGCCTAATATAAAAGCAAATACATCATTGAGATCAGGAGGAAGATCACATTTTGGGGCTCCCCAAAATTCACTTTATCCCAAGATATTAATGACATCCTAAAATATACAAAAACACACTAGATGGAAAACCAAAGATAGAACTTACTTTAAAAAGTTTTTTTTAATTTATATAAAACAAACAATTGTATACTTATGGTAAAAGCACTAAGAATTTGAAGCAAAAAAGTCAAATTCTATAATATTACATATTTATTTTCAAAATGTGATGCACTTTCAACATCATTGGCTTTCAATGGGGGAGTATCTTCTGCTCTTGACATTAACACCTGCTCTCCTTTTCTTATTCACAGCCACACCCTCATGCTCTGGATGGCTCAGAAATTCCAAGAAGTTTTCCTGTTACTGCACTGACTGGAACAGAGTGGAATGTACTACCACTGATAACAACAGAAGAGTCTCAAAGCCACAGATTTAGGCAACATGGGGAGCAAACCCTTGATCTACTACTTTCTGTTCAAAGAGATATTGTACAAGTTACTTAGCCTCGGTTATAGGTCAGAGTTTCTTGGCAAGAGAGTCTGAGACTCTGAGATTTGCGTGGAGGTAGGCAGCTGGGGAGATGGCTCAGAAACAACTTCTGTGCTGGGCAGAAGGAGGAGTGGACCATGATGCAGTTTCAGTGGAGACCCCTAGAAATCTCACAGGGAATCCTGGAGCTGGGATGCCTCTTTAGTGTTGTCCCAGGACAGGACAATTGATGGGGCTTTTGTGTGTCTGTGTTGACCAGTCGGAGACACAGGGTGCCTTCAGAGAAATGGTATGAGTTGAAAGCTCTATTTGGCCAAATCTGGGCATAGCAGCCAGAGCTCCTGGGATTAGTGGAATGAATGCTCCCAACCTGAGGGGGCACCTGGGCAGCCTGCCATACTTTCACCTGCATGCTCAGTATAGCATGGGATCAAGGAAGTCTACTTGGCCTCTTGACCTAAAATTGCAACCCTTAATCTCACATCGCCTCGGCCCCATCTTACTTGTATCCATAGCATTTATCATGAACTGACATATACTTTATATTAATTTGTCTACTGTCTTTCTGGAACTGCTCTGGAACGAACTCCAAGCTGCTGGAGAGCAAGGACTTTGTTTTGTTCATGACTATATGCCCAGTCCCAACCAGGGTTGGCACAGAGTGAATTCTCAATAAATATTTGTTGAGTGGAATAAATGAATGAATAAATACAACGCATGTTGAGTGTTCACTATTTGGGAAGTACTCAGGTTCTAAGCACTTGTAGTAACTAATGTAATCTTTACAACTCTCTAAGGGAGGCCCTATTATTTTTAAGATGAAGAAATTGAGGCAGAGAAGGTTTAGTTATCTTGCCAAGGTATGGAGCTTAGAAGTGTTATATTTAGGAACAGAAGCAGGCAATGGGACCCATATTCTAAAGCTCTGCCCTCTCCTTCCTCTCTAGAAGATCTGGTTATTTCTTCCCTTCCTCTTGTCCTCTCTTTGCTGTCTCTGGGAATATATGTACAGTAATCACGTTGCTGTATGATCCAGTTATCTTGGTTGAATCTTTGATGTTTTGTAGGTTCAGACCAAAAGGGGAGAGCTTAGGTAACTTCAAAGTCCTGCCCTGTCTTCCCATTTTCTCTGTACTAGCCCTAGGACCTGATCAATGCACACAACCTGTTTTTTTTTTTCCCCACAGTCTTGACAAATGCAGAGGCTACTGTGGACTACAGGGCTCTTCTGCATTCATTACGTCATTTGATTAGCCCGACAGCCCGGGGATATGGGCAATACAAGAGTGGCGACGTGTAGTTACAGGTGAGAAAACAGAGGCTCAGAGCAGGTATGAGAAACTATTTGGAAGCAGAATTGCTGGTTCTAAGTCCTATATTTTGCACTCTCTTGCTCTTTCTTTTTCCTATTTGGAGGCTGGAGGGCAGAAATGAAGCTGGGAACATTTCCACTGTCCAGATTCAGTGACAGTCCCTTGGAACATTGGTGAGCATTTCTCCTTGGCTTCTCTTGACTTGACAAATGAGGAAATAAGAGGTTCTCTGATTTACTCAGGCTATGTAGTGCTGCCACTGGGGCTGGGAGATTCATTTCAAGCCTCACATGCTTTTTAGCAACCCATCTGCTTCTTCTAAGTTAACAATTGTGGGGCTACTCCAAAGCTCTACCCACCTCTCTTTGAGTGCCTGTGTTCATTCAATTCCACATTTAACTTTTGAAGTAGTAGTAGTGTTATCTTTGTCTTAGATAGAACACACAAGCCCTAGAGAGACTGAATAATTTTCTCAAGGCCACGCACTAATTGTTTCAAGAGGTGAGGTTTCAAACAAGATCTTTCAGATCCTCAAACTCCAGCTTTATTAATTAGTAGCTTGAAGCATATAACCTGAAAAATTCATGGTTCTAGGAATATTTGAAAAATTAGCTGTCTAATATTGGGCTAGTAGTGAGAAGAGTATAGTCTAATTGCCTAATTTGAACATATTGTGAGTCATATGGCGAGTAGCTGGCCAGTCAAGATGACCATTTAGATTTCTTAGAAAGATAATCTAAAACAGCATCTGTAGCATGTGAATGTCAGCTCTGAGGCTGAAAAATAAGATGTGGTTGTATTTACCGTTAGGACCCTTGCTGTGACCTTACAGAGCATTTCTGAGGAGATTCGGTGCAATATTGATATGGTTATCTATTTCATCCCCAAATAATTTAGCCAGGTCTTTTACTGATAATAATTTCTGGATTTTTCATGGAATGAAGTGTTTATTAGGTTAGAATGTTAAGTTTACAAGTGCTTAAGAAGAGTGACGGGTGGATGAATGAACACCAATCAGCATATGGATGGTGGATTGCAAGACAAGAATCCTCTTTTCTCTGCCACGAACTTGTTAGGGCATTTGAGGAACTATCTCTCCGCATCTCAGTTTCCTTATGTGAAGATGAAATTAAGAGCATTTAATTACTGTTTAAGCATTAATTAAGAGTTTTAATTTATGCACGTGACCATAAACCAACCATTTCCATAGCCTCACTGGCAAACAAAGACATGAACTGTATTAGTCAGATTAACTGTAGCACCAAATTACCCCAATATCAATGACCTCTAACTGCAAGTTTTATCTCTTGCTCATGGGTCTGTGGGTCAGGTTTGGTCTGTGGACCATCTTTTATCTGCATGTCACATTTAGAAGTATTCCCACACATCTCTCATTCCTGAACTCAGGCTGAAAAACAGCAGCCGCTTGGACATCTACTTCTCATGTTGTAGGAGGAACAGAGAAAGATTGGAAATACACAGTGTCCAAAACCAACCTTCTGTCACTTCCACCCAAACCAAGTCACCTGGCCAGACCCAAAGTCTTTGAGGAGGTTGGTATGTCCTCTTTGTATTGCTAGGGAAAGGAGAGTGAGTATTTCCTGACTAATAATGCAATCTCCCAATGAGCACAACTTCAAAGGTTTTAAGAAAATTCTAGGGGCATCTGGGTGGCTCAGTTGATTAAGCCACTGCCTTTGGCTCAGGTCATGATCCCGGAGACCCAGGATTGAGCCCCGCAATGGGCTCCCTGCTCTGCGGGAAGCCTGCTTCTCCCTCTCTCACTCCCCCTGCTTGTGTTCCCTCTCTTCCTGTGTTTCTCTCTGTCAAATAAATAAATAAAATCTTTAAAAAGAAAAAAAGAAAATTCTAAGCAGCTAGATCTAGAAATTAAAGAGTCTTCTTTCTCATTTACTCAGATGCTGATTGACTGGTCTACAGTCTTCTTACCCTTCTGGCCCCTCCCTGGGTTTGCTGGTTCTTAAGGGAAGACCTCTGTTAGACCTGGAGACCAATCTATAGTCCTTTGAAGGCTTAGGATGTTGGATTTCAGCATTTCTGATCTTAAGGATATAAATATAATTTTAAATAACTTGGACCTATAGTATTAGTAATCTTTTGTAATCTTGATAGAATTAGAAAAACATTTTCAAGTGGGGATTTACTCTCAGATGGGTATATTCTATGATACATCTTGCTTCCATACATGTTGTAAAATTCTCTTTGACCAAGTTGATGCATGAATGTCAAATAGGCAAAATGAAGAGGTGTGCACTGAATGAACTACCCCACTTTCCTGAACCTTCTTTCTTTTATGTAGGAGGAATCCACAGGCTGGAGATGATTGAACCTTGCCTCTGGCAAGCCAGTCATACTGTCTATTGTATTAGTCATATCAGTCTTCTGCCATTATAGAATGAAGGCATCTGTAGACACTGTATAACTGAACAAATGTGGCCATGTTCCAATAAAACTTTATGTACAAAACATATGGTTGGCCAGACATGGCCCATTGCCTGTGATTTACAGACCCCTGCTCTAAGTGGCTCCTCGGTAATAATTGGCATCATTTTGATTGACACTGATTCATACACAGAGGGTGGTGGGTTTCCATTAAATCCTTCTCCCCTAAAAGCTTGATAGCACGTTTTTCCTGGAGAAGCAAGTCTTTCATGTAGTCATTCAACCCTTTCCTGTATATATTCTTAAAATTTCTTTCAATTAAAATTTTTTACAGTTTTATTTTACAGGGTCTTTTTTACAATTTTGTTGAGATATAATGGACATATAACATTGTGTAATTTTAAGGTGTACAGTTCAGGACGTAATAATTTGATATATGCATATATTCAAAATGATTATCACAAGAAAGTTCATTAATATTTTTTGAACAGACATAGCAGCAATGGTCACAATCGCCAAACTGTGGAAGGAGCCAAGGTGCCCTTCAACAGACAAATGGATAAAGAAGATGTGGTACATATATGCAATGGAATATTACGCCTCCATCAGAAAGGATGAAAACTCAACTTTTGTAGCAGCATGGACTGGATTGGAGGAGATTATGCTGAGTGAAATAAGCCAAGCATAGAAAGTCAAGTATCATATGGTTTCACTTACTTGTGGAGCATAAGGAGTAACATGGAGGACATTAGAAGGAAAGGAAATGTGAACTGGGGTAAATCAGGGAGGGAGATGAAACATGAGAAACTTTGGACTCTGAGAAATGAACTGAGGGTTTTGGAAGGGAGGGAGGCGGGGAAATGCATGAGCCTGGTGGTGGGTACTGAGGGCACGTATTGCATGGAACACAGGGTGTGGGACATAAACAATGAATCTTGGAACACTGAGAAAATAAAATAAACTATTATTAAAAAATAATTTTTGAACAGAGCGTGGTATAGTGGCCAGACAGACTTCTGTCAGAGAGATATTTCCATATATACATACAGAGAAATGTTCAAGTTCTAGCTCTGTCACTATTGCACTTTGCAATCTTGGGTGCACTTATTTTTTGCCTCAGGGCCTCAATCCCCTGCTCTGTAAATTAAGAGATTAGAATTACTGTACACACTCTACGATGTACTCTCTTTTGATTCTAATAAAGACTCTATGAGGGAAATAGTTCATTTTCAGAGGAAGAAACGGAGTCACATATGGAGAGTGGCAGAGCTGGAATGTGGAGCCCAGAGCATGGCTCTAAACATGGGCTCCTCATCACTCTGCTGCGCTGGGCCCCAAGAAGCCCGTGAGCCGTAATACGGAAGGTGGGCAAAAGGAGAGGCATATCCAACAGAGCTGGCCAGAGGTAGAGTGAACTTGAAAGACTGAGAATGCTTTCCATAAGTGGGGGTAGAGGGAGGGGGTGGCGAGAGAATAGTTCTCCCACCAAAGGCCTCCTCTCTACTGTCACTGACTGGGAAATCTGGGCACAGACATGTCATATGGTATGCCTCCATGTTCACAGAAAAGTAACAAGATAGAACTGGGGCCAGGTACCTTACCTTTTCTTTAAAGTTCTCCCTATCTGTCCACAGTTTCTCAAAAATAAATAATTTGAATACCAACTCAAGATTTTAGACTCTCTTAGAAACCATCTGTATTACTGTTCCTTTTCCTATTTTCTGTAGAGTAACTCTTTCTAAAAATATATGAATAAAAATAATACAGAAGAAAAATGAATCTTACTACTTTAACTGGAAAATTGTTGTCAATTTTTGTAATGATTGAAAAATACACTTCTGAACGTGACAACAGAAAGATAACGTTCATTCTTGCGCCAGCCGGAAGCTTCTCCCGTGTGTGGCTACACTTGAGGGAGCGTCCAGGACTTCCTGTAGACTCACCTGTCAGACGCAGGCTTTCAGTAGGCACGCCACCATGCTACAACTCTGCGGAGCTTCTCAAGGTAGAGCCCCCACAAATCCAGTAGCAGCTCCATGCAAACGAATCAAGCCTTGACCCTCAAGGAAAGACAACATGAAACTCTTGGCCTTCTTCTTGCCTCTAGGCCTTGGGCATAGGAGAGGATCAATGAACCTTTTACTCCCACCCTCCAGGGCTGAAGCATTTCTAGACCACATATGGGGGTGCAGACCCCATAGTGAGTGACCAGTGCAGCAGGTCCCTGCCCTCTGGGAGCACATTTGAGGCTGAACTGAAAGTTATGAGCCTGAGGACCTGGGCTCCTGGTGGTTTACCTGCAACAGCCTCTGCTGTGAAGTCGGGGTTCAGCTGGCTGCCAGATGCCACCCACGTGGCTGAATTTGGGCCTTCAAACAACACTGCAGGTGGACAGATTTTTTTTTTTAATCTCTATGTCATAGATGAGGTCGAAGAAGTTAAGCCATTTGCTGGGGTTACACATTCAGAAAGAAGAGGGAAGGGGCAACATAGTGAGAATGTGAAGCCAGGGGCAGGGGCAGTTGGAGAAGCAGAGGTCCGAGGGTTGGGGTGCGGGTAGCCACTAAAGCACAGCTCTCTTGAGTGTCTGTCACTGAAAGCTGGTATCAGTCAGAGCTGATGTGTGTGTGACTAATGGAGTGGGGGGGGGGGAAGGAAGCCTGGTTTCTAATTTTATCTTCTGTGGCACTTCACCAAAAAGCCCCTCAAGGTGGCCGGAAGTTGGAAGCCCTCAAGGGCTGAGCCCGGGAGTAGCATGCAAAGGCGCTGGCAGGGGTGGGGTGTAGAGGGGTGTGTGCTGGGACGCCGTGCACACATGGCTTTCGGTCTGGCTTTCAGCAACCTTGAAGGTCCCTTGTCTCTGCCTCCTCATCTGCATAATGCCGTACCCATATGGTGTTGTTTTATTTACCTCTTCGAGGGGGAATGGCTACTTTAAAAAGAAAGGAAACCAGAAGCTGGGAGTTTCAGAAGCCCTCCTCTGGCCCTCTGGCCCGCCCACCCTCTCTCTTTCACTCTCTCCTGAGTTTGCCTCTTTCCCTCCATCTTGACTTTTCTGAATGAGGACCTTGCTTGAGTGATAGGACTCATTTCTTCCAGGGCATGGTTGCCAGAGGCTGTTTGTCTTATTGAGGGGCTAATCCCACATGCACCTGCAGCTAGGGAGAGTTTAAGTGTGACCTACTCCTGTCTTTCATGCTGGAGGGACCCTGGGAAGTTTAAGAAGTATGCCACGCTCCTTCTGCTCAGACAGATCAAAGGCTGGAATGACATGCGGCTTTGCTCTTCTTTTGGAATTTCTAGAGAGACACCTCCTCAATGTGGCCATTTTAGGTGTGGATTTTGCAATTTACACATGGTCCCTTAATGCTCTTCAAGACAGAGTTTGCATCCTGTGTTGGGGGTAAGAGAGTAAATGTGTCAAACTTTCTTTGTTCTTGAAATGATTCTGGGGGCTTCAGGTATCTATTCATGTGTTCTTGGCTCTTGTATACCATGGTGGTCAATTTCCTGACAAGTACAAGCAAGAAAACAAAGAAGACAGTATAAAGTATAGCTAAAGGAAGAGCCATTTCTCATTAACATACTTTAATTCTGAGCTGATTTATTTAGTAAGTGTTTATTTTAGGTGCATGATGTCCTGGAAACTGTGCTAGATGCTCAGGATCCAGAGTTAGAGAAGATCTGGTCTCTCTTCGAACCTGTTCAGTTTGCTGACTTCACAACTTAGAGGTTTTAGCTACAGAAGAGCTACAGAAAAGGGCTCAGGGAGGACAGAGCTTTAGGAAATGTGTGAGTTATGTGAGATACACAGTTTGAGATTTTATCTGCATGCAAATTTTTTCTGGGAAGAAGTTTGTAACTTCCACTGGATTTCTTCAAGCATTCATGAACAAAATGTTTTAGGACCATAGCCTCTGCAATGGCAGCAGAACTTTTGATGACCTACATCATTTGGTTATCTACAAATAGGATCTTGCCCCTTGCTCAGGTCTGCTGGGTCATTTGTATTTGGAGCTTGATCAACTGGCCTGAAAGTCCACTTTCTGAGAACAGACTTCTTCAAAACCGGGTCACATCTTTGTCATATGTGCACTCCAATCAGGGCTTGTGTGCATGAAAGTTTTTATATTCTCCACAGCACTTAGCGTGTCTTGCAGCCCATAGGGGGTCCAGGAAAATGGTCTTGATCAGTTACACTCTGATCTTGCCGCCCAGTTCTGGTTCAGGCCCTTGCACGTCCCCGATTCTGCTCCATCGCTGGCCCCTGGGAGATAGTCTGCCTCTCCCAGGGCAGGGTGAGAATAAAGAACATTCCTGGATTGGGGCGTGTGCACATACACATGCTTACTCTGAAAGTTCTCTCACACTCACACCCCTGTTGCTTTGTTCCTTAACTATCATGTAGAGAGAGGTGTTTGGACACCATATTAATAATAGCTCCTAGTATGTGTGCGGCACATTCCATTTTCAAAGGCATTTATAAACATTGGAAGATAAAAGCGTGCACCACCCATCTTGGGGAAAAGGGAATGTTAATCATCACCGTGTCCATTCCTTGGAGATGGTCACAGAATCTGAGAACTGGAAGGGAAGTCAGAGGTCACTGGCATAACCTCCAATCCCTAGAGGATTTCTCTTGCCTTTGGAGCCCACCAGAGTACTGTAGTCCCTACAGTCTTTTTCTCAAGTTCAAGCATCCTTTTCTTTCTGGTAACTTACAATAAATATCTATCTATCTATATCTATCTATCATCTATCTATCTATATCTATCTATCTATCTATCTATCTATCTATCTATCTATCTATCTATCCCCTCTTTCCCTACCCTCCCTCCTTTCCTCCCTATCTTCTTTCCTTCCTTCCTTCTTTTTTCTTTTGTTTTCTTTTTCTTTTCCTTTTTCTCTCTTCCTTCCTTTTTTTATTTTCCTTCCCTTCCCTTTCCTTCCTCCTCCTTGCCTCCTTCCCTGTCTCTCTCCCTCCCTTCCTTTCTTCTTTCCTTCTTTCCTTCCTTGAACTGCTTATTTTAAAGAGTTTATGCACCAAACAACTATATTTATAAAATAGCTATTATTATGCTGTTCTGTGCTGTTCAGTTTCTTATTAATGAAAGCTAACACTTTTAAGAACAGTAAAATACTAGTATTTTATTAATATTTTGGAAACATTTGTAAAGTGCCACATAGTGTTTCATTAACTCTTTAGTAACCCAAGAAAGTTGATCTTAATTTTTCCATTTTATAAATGAGGCGACAGAGCCCTGAGGGGTAGCTGAGCTCCCCAGGACTACACAGCTAGTAAAAAGGAGAGCTTGGATTTGCACTGTCTGATTCCAGCTCTATTCCTTTGAGCTCTTTTCTTCTTATGTCTAATGGTTCACAAACTGACCAATGCTTCCAGATGGAGCCTATTGCAATCACAGCTAACAAACACAAATAATTAAAAGAAAATAATTTATGCCATTACATCTTGGATAGCTGTATTATTTTCAAGGACCTTCTTTTTGTTACCATAGACAGCCAGGCAGTTTTCACTAAGATTACATATAGAAGAAATATCAGAATCAGGGCACCAGGGTGGTGTGGTTGGTTGAGTGCTTGACTCTTGATTTCAGCTCAGGTCATGATCTCAGGAATTTGAGATTGAGCCCCATGCCTGGCTCTGTGCTCCGTGTGGAGTCTGCTTGAGATTCTCTCTCTCCCTCTCCCTCTGCCTTTCCCTCTGCTCTTGTGCACACAGGTTGTCTCTCTCTCTCAAATAAATAAATAAAATCTTAAAAAAATAGAACTAATACAAATTTTGTGTAAATAATATTATGGTATAATAATAACAATAATAGTATAATAATGTAATAAAAATAGCTGGTATTTCTGGAGAGCTTATCATGTGTCTGGCTTTGTGTTTTAAGCCTTTCATGTACATTTCCTTCTTCAGATCTTCCATCCAAAATATGTCATCGCTGTTTTACACAAGCCCAGCTTTTGAGAAGTTAAGTAAGATTTACCAGGTCATGTTACTGTGGGCGTTGGGATTTGGGCCCAGGTCTATTTGGTCCCAAATTCCTGGGCATTTAGTCAGTGTAATCTGCTAGTGAACATCATCCACTTTGAAATAAGGCTAGAGGACTTCTGGGTACCTTAGCAGGAGGACCTTACCCCTTGAGACAAATGAGTGTCTTGGGAAATTGTCTGATGTTCTTTCTAAAACATGGTGTCCTTGGAATAGGGGTGAAGGTGGGAGTGATTGGCATTTGCCATATCTAGAATTGTAGTGGAGACCATTTTGTTTATTTTTTTTATTATTATGGTATGTTAGTCACCATACAATGGTACATCATTAGTTTTTGATGTACTTTTCCATGTGAAGAACTTTTCAAAGGTTCTTTCTGAACCTTGATTTTAAGAAGCAATTGTTCTAGCTGGTGATCATATTTTCCACTTCACATGAACATTTCTTTTTAAAATTTTATTCATTTATTTGAAAGAGAGAGAGAGATCAGGAAGGAGAGAAAAAGAGAATTTGAAGCAGACTCTGCATTGAATGAAGAGCCCAAAATAGGCTTAATCCCGCAGTTGGGAGATCATGACTTGAGCCAAAACCGAGCCACTTAACCGACTGAGCCACCCAGGTGCCCCTTGACATGAAACTTCCTGAGGACAAGCTCCTTGAAGATAGTTCACAGACCCTGGGTTCAGAGTATGGCACATAATAGGGGGTTTGTAAATGTCTTGAGTTGCTGTGGATTTATGGAGGGGGGAGGTAAGACATGCTTTTTCTTTCCTGAAATGTGAAGAGGGAGACAATGCAAAGATCTAGACTCGGTGAACACAAAGACAAAGTCTTTGGAGTAAGAGCAGAGGAAGTTATGAATGAAGTAGGATGATATAAAGACAAGTTGTGGCTCCTCCCCCTGCTCTGCAGTGATTAGCTGTGTGGTTTTAGATGAGTTTATTTTCTGTCTCCAAGCCACGTTTCCGCAAAAGAGAATGCTACCTGCTTATCCTTACAAGAGACTGGTTATGAACACTATAAAACAAAGCACATGGGAAACATATAGGAAATAATAAAATGATATAAATACAATGGCTATAGTGTCAACCACAATAATGATAAAGAACATTTCCTTGTGTTCATTACCTAATTGGCATTCTTCACACATTGTGCTCACAACCCTGTGTGTCATTATCTCCAGTTTACAGATGAGGAAACTTTGAGATATTATCATTATTAATTATATAATTACCAAGTGCACAAAAAAATCCTGACATTTGCCCAGCTTTCTGGGAGATGGCAGAGTAAGGGAGTTGGTGAACCAGAGATAGTACTCTGTTAGCCAAAAAGCAACTGCTCCCAATAAGTCTAATTCAGAATGTGTTGGGAACATCTACACATAATTAAATGCGCAAGAAATTTTTAAAAACCAATTCATTAAGGTATGATGAACATACACAAAGCCATACACATTTAATGTACACAACTTCAGGAGTTTGGAGATAAGTATACACCCTAGTAACCATCACCACAATCTATACCATAAACACATCTGTCTGCTCTAGAAGTTTTCTTCTATCTTCTTTATTATCATTATATTTTAAAGTGATTCTTGAGGAGTAGAACTAGTTCTTCCAATTAAACATTTTGATCTACTCATGGTCCAAGGAAATGCCCAGATTCTTTTGGAGTGGGCTTATTTGGGATGCCTGGATTGAATTAAAGCAGCCCATTCTAATGCCAGAGTTTGGGCAACACCATCACCTCGTTCTTCTTGCTGTGTTGAAGAAATGAAGATAATGACACTTTCCCAAGGCTGGAGCTGCGTAAGTCTTAATTTGGGGGTGTTTGGAAATGACTTTGAAGATGCAAAGGTTATTTAAGTGCTTAGTATTATTATTTATTGTGGTTCCAAGCACTGTTTCTTCTCCCCATTGTCAAGCTACAAAACAATAAGAGATGTGGTAAAAGAGCCTCTGAAGTATCCAAACATCAATAAATTAGGTAACTTTGGCCTGAGCCCTGTGATGGTATCTGCAAACCTAGCATTAACTGTGCAGCATTTTTGTGTGGGCTGGTGGTTGCCTAATTTGCACTTAAACACGCCAGCAGCAGGTCCTGGCACAGGTTTGGCACACATAGGCGATGCAAGTGCTCTTTGGACAGACCTGGATTGCTGACATCATGCTTTGCTGTTGCTCTTTGAGATGCAAATTAACTTCAAGAGGAGCCCCTGGTCCTTTCATCATTGACACTTAATGGAAGAGAATTAACATTCATTGAGCCCTTCTGTGTGCCAGACCCTTTTATGAATATGATCTCATTTATTCTCACAACTATCCAGAGAAGTGGATATGAGAGGTCCCATTTTACAGATGAGGAAACTGAGTCTCACGGAAGTCAAATGATTTGCCCTTGATCGTGCCATCGGTAGGAGACCAAACTAGGGGGGAAACCCATGACTGTCTGATCCCAAAGGCCATGCTTTTTTATTATGTTGAACTGTAGGCACCGTGCCCCCTCTACTTCCCACCCCAACTATCTGGTCAAGTTCTCCAATCCTCTGGTAAAAATTTCTCCATGCCTTTCCACTGTTTTTTTTTTTTTTTTTTTTAAAGATTTTTATTTATTTGACAGAGAGAAACAGCCAGAGAGGGAACACAAGCAGGGGGAGTGAGAGAGGGAGAAGCAGGCTTCCTGCCAAGCAGGGAGCCCGATGTGGGGCTCGATCCTGGGTCTCCAGGATCATGACCTGAGCCAAAGGCAGTGGCTTAACCAACTGAGCCACCCAGGCGTCCCCTTTCCACTGTTTTAAATGGAAGAGAGACCACATCCTACTATGAGCCTGCATCCTCTGCCTCTGGCTCCCTCTCCAGCTCCATTCAATGCCCTGCTCCTTTACTTCTGTTCCTTGAACCCAAACCTCTCACCTCTGGGTTTTTGCATGAACTGCCTGAAAAAGCTTCTCTTCTCCTTTTTTCTCCAGCTAACTCTTGCCAACCTTACACATCATATTCTGGGGGAATGCCTTCTGTGAAAATATAGACCAGCAGTTCTCCGAATGTTGTCCCTGGACCAGCAGAGAGCAGCATCACCTGGGACCTTGTGAGAAATGCAAATTCTTAGGCCCCACCCCACACTTACTGAATCAGAAACTCTGGGCATGGGGCCCAGCTCTCCAGGTGATACTCTGCTCGCTTAAGTTTGAAAATCACTGGGGTTTCTCAACCTTGACACTACTGATATTATGGGATGTTTAGCATCATCCTACTTTTTACCTGTTCAATGTCAGTGGACTCCTAGCTGATGTCCTCACCTCCATCCAAGTTGTAAAAGCTGAAAATGTCTTTAGTTATGGCCTGTGTCTCCTGGGGGGGACACCAGTTGGGAATCTCTGCTTTAGACTAAAGTATGATTCCCTTTGAGACGCCCCTGGAGCACTCTATACAGTGGAGCTTAATTAGTTAATAACCTTTGGAAAACATTTGCTCAAGGAACATCTCTATTGTCTTATTTGCAGCAGCTAATGCACTTCCTGTTACCTTGTAGGTTCTAAGGAAGTAGAGGTGTATCAACCGAGAGACATGGCAAGCTTGCACTGCACCTCTTCAACCCAGCCCTGTACTGAATTTTCAGCAGGAGACAGGACTTGGGCACTAGAGTGGGATGACAGGCAAGCAGGATCCTTGGGTACTTCATCATTTGAAGGCAAGTCTCCTCCATCAAAACCCTGGGAACACAGGTGATCTTTCATGCCCTGCTGAACAGGATCTAAGTACTGCTTCTTTTAGCAGCAAACAATGTGACTAAATGCAGGAGAGAGAGACAGAGAGGAAAAAAAAAAAAGAGTTCTCTTAGAATGATGCAGAAAACCCTGACCAAAGGTAGGTTCAGTGCCACTATGACAGAAAGAGAGACAAAACCGCATTCTGGCCACAGCAGCAATAAGGAGATTGTTAACTTGTGGTGGCTGAAGTTTTTCTGTCACTGGCACAGTTAATGAGGAGTGTGAAAGGCAGATCCTGATTCTTCGGCTGCCCCACATTGGCTCAGCCTGAGAAGTAATTTCTAGAACCAAGGCAGAGGAGTGCTGCAGAGTTGAGAAAGAATGGAATTCTTGCTCACATCTGTTTTTTTAACTGATAACCGACTTCATCCTCCTGACTTTCTAAACAAGTGAGGGTGGACATAGAACACTTAGTTGGCCACATGGACGTCGGTCCTTCTAGGGATCTCACTATTCCTAGGAATGAGGCCTGTTGCATTTCATAAGAAATCTTATGGACGCACGGTTAACATCAGGCCTCACATAATCTAAACGATCTCGTGTTTGGGGAGCTACAGTTGAGGTATGAGAAGATTTGAACCTAAGGAGCAATTTTTGTCAAGTTTATATTTTTTCTCAAAAATTTTTTTCTTTAAAAGATTTTTTTTTTCCTGGATGAAATTTTAAAAGAAGGAAGAAAACTGAAGAAAAATAGATTTTTTTTTTCCTCTCCGGAAATTTTCATTTTTGCTTCATTCTTGTTAGTAGCCTGTACCAACAAATTACTTTCCTGTTTTTTCACTTTTTGTTATCACATGAATGTGTCTCCAAGTTTTTTGCAAACTGAGATTATTTACATGGTGATACTTAAATTCAATTTCAACTCATTCTCAGATGTAAGGTCATTAAAAGTCCTCAAAAGTAGAAACAAAAATACATATTCTAGCCATCCAAAGAGCATATACTAATGTACTTAAAGCTAAAGACTGAGCTCACAAATTTTTTGACATTGGAGTTATTTATAATAATTTGCATATAACTGAAATGAAAGCATAATTTCAAACACCTTCTTTTAAGGATATTACTTATCTATTTATGAGAGAGAGAGACAGGGAGACAGAGACAGAGAAAGAGAGAGTGCAACTGGGAGGAGGAGAAAAAAGGGAGGGGAAAGAGGAGGAAAGAATCTCAAGCATGGAGATTAGTATGGAGCCCAATCTGGGGCTTGATTTTGTGACCCTGAGATTGTGAACCGAGCTGAAACCAAGAGACAGTCATTTAACTAACTGAGCCATCCAGGTACTCCCACCTTCATTCATAATCTATTTGCCAAATTGATTTAACTAATCTCCTTGCAGAATTTGCTGTCATAAATAGTTTTACAATAAACATTTTATGTATCAGAATTTTTTCTCTGAAATCAAGAGTATTTTCTTTGAAATGAGGTCAGAAATTCAATCACTGGTTCTAAAAATACGAAATATTTTTGGGGGGCACATGGGTGGCTCAGCCAGTTGAGCATCCAACTCTTGATTTCAGCTCAGTTTATGATTTTGGGGTCATGAGATTGAGCCCTGCATTGGGCTCTGTACTGGGCATGGAGCCAGCTTAAGATTCCCTTTCTCTGTCTCCTGCTTTCTCATTCTGTATGAGAAAGAAAGAAATAACGAAAGAAAGAAAAAAAGAAAGAAAGAAAGAAAAAAAGAAAAAATAAAAATATGAATGCATCTCACCTTGATAAAGTTTCCAACAAAACTACTTTCCAAATTATCCTTCCATTCATGATTTTTTAGTGTATCTGTTTAATTTACCCTTGTCAATATCAAGGGATATTTAAAATAAGTATGATAGAAAAGACTACATGTCAGTGTTTGCATTTGTTGTTGCATTTGATGGCTCAGATCGAAAAAGACAAGGTGGTATCTGATTTGAGGTGAGCACAATCCACTGTGTCTCACTTGGCACCCTACAGCATCAAGGACATCAGTTCAGCTTGATTGGAGTTCAGGTGTTTTTCTGCTAGAAACTTGTCTTTCATGCTTACCGTCATGAAATCCATTTTACAAACTGGCAAAAAGAATGCCTTCCTCCCCCACCTCGAAATAAATTTAAATTCTCACGAGAGCTGGATGTCTCCTTGCAGGAGTTAAAGATAATTTGCAGGCATGCATATTTTCTTATAGAACCAAATTGCTGAAGGGAGTTGTAACCTGGTTTCAAATACTCTTGGGTTTCTTGACTGAGAGCTCCTTTTTGTCATTGCAATTAGAGCAGGGGAGATGTAAAGCCAAGTGAAGTTGTCCAAATGATGGAGAAAACACACAAAATGAGGGGAACTATTTTCTCTCCTCCTTCCCACTCCCGCTTCCTTTCTCTTGCTCTCTCCTTTTTCTTTCTTGTTCTCTTTCTTTCATGACGCATCTGTCTAGTCTGAGATAGAATATATGGTAAATACAGATTCATTAGGATAATGAATATCCTATAATATCACTATTAATAACCTTGGCTTATTAACTTGTTAGGGCAAAATCTAAATTAGTTGGACTGAATGAGTTCAGTCCACTTAATTTATCAGCTCATTGGTAAATTAAAATTTCAAACTAATTAGGGATCTTGATGCTTGTTTCCCTTTCAACTGTGGTTTTTAAAACCCTTTTTTCCTCCTGAAATGTATCTCCTTATTTTCATTTTTTAGGAGGAAGTGTCCTATCATGATGATTAAATAACCTTAGAGAGAAAATCTCACCAAATATTTTTCTGTATAGGGACTGAAGTCCTAGTGTAGGACTAGTCCTAGTGTAGGACTAAAGATGCTATTATTAGAGGTGGGGCCTCTCTTGTTTGGAAACTCATTTTGTTGTTATTGTGCAATATTGACTTATTTCCTTATTCTGATAGAGACTATCTAGCAGCTTAACACACCTGTTTCTCTCTGGGCACACCGCCTACATTTCCCAGCCTCCTTTGCTTTTAGATCATGGTCATGTGACTGAACTCTAAAATAGGGTGAGATCAGAAGTGACCTGTCCCACTTTCCTGCCCAGCATATAAAGAGTTCTCATGGGCTCATTTGTGTTCTTTCTAATCTATCAGCTTAGTGTAGATCCAGAGAAGCCATTAACCTTGAGGGCCCCATGTTAAATATAATATAGCCATGGTATGGAAGAATCTGTTCTCTGGAATCAGATAGAGGATCACTTGCTGAGCAACACAACCTGTTTTGGATTATACCTTTTTGGAAATTTCTATTGTGCTTGGAACATTGTAAATTATAACAGCAGCTAATGATAACTTCATGTTTTTATCACTTGCTAATAAAAATAAATGCAAAACCCAAATCTCATTTGACTGATATTTATCATGAATTGGCTTGAAGAGCACCAAAGCCTTCTTAGAATCAATGCAGCCAGTGTTCTCTCCGATTTAGTCAGTCAGTGTCAATGCAGGGGAAAAGATGAAGGTACAACAGGGTGGGATCAAAAGATTCCAAGGTTCTTATGGCCCTTCCCAGATCTTTCCTAGCCAGAGAATAAATGCCAGTGGTGAAGGAGAGGAATGGAGTATCGCCTCAGTTTTTCGCCCTTACCTCTGTTAAAATGTAAACTCTCAATATTACATTAGGCTCTTATTTCTTGTTTAAACTGTTGTGTACAAGAAGGGCCTAAAGACAGACAAAAGTAATGCTGGCCTCTCCATAACATCTGGGAAGCTTGTTAAGATCCGGACTAAAAGGCAGGTCCTATTCCAGTGTTGAAAATAAAAGAATAATCTGAAAGAATACATTGCCTTTAAGTAGAGAATTGCAATATGGGAGACATAATTCTCTCTTTCCATGTTGACTGAATACTGATCCTCTGGGTGCATCAGTGGTCTACATTCAAATCATTTCTTTGGCATTTGGGGGTACAGTTTTGTGGGTTAAAGTTCATATTAGAGTCAGTTAACAATTCCTGTCTTCCAGGGTAGGGCTTTGGTTAGGCAGGTAGGAGGCAAAGATCTAGGGATTTAGGAAAGAGAAGTAGACCTTGACATATTTCTCTGAACACAAGAACTCAACACAGCAATGAACGACATCCTAAATACACGATGGGGATTCTCCTCCCACAGACTGTTGGTAAATGTCTGCCTGTGTGTTTGGGCTGATGAAGTGGTTTCCGTACTGGATGAGTTACTAATTTTTTCTTTGTGGATTGATTCTCTTATAGTTTCTGAAAATTTCATGCCATGCATAAATATTATTTCACTGTAGGTTTTATATGTTTCGCTGGGGCTCAAAATATGCCCCAAAGTTTTTATTTTTCCTTTGGTGTTCTGACTCTCCTCTGTCTTTCCTACTTTCCATAACTCTTCTGAGCCCCTAAATTAAATTAAATTTGCAAATATCAGTCACAGATTTCATAATGTTATTTCTTTCTCAGAAGGAGCCCTGAAGTGGCGTCAGGAGGCCTTGATTCAAACTGTTGACATTTAATGACACTTGTGATGATCAGGTTGACTCCCCCTCTGCATGATGGAGGTTGCAAAGGAGTAGGGAAGTATGTGCTCTGTGAGGTGCCTCAGTAGTGCCCAAGAGATGTGAGTCCCCTGTTCATAGAATGCCTTCCAGTGTAACATTAACCATCAAGCGGTGCAACTGGTCTCTTACCAAGCCTCATTCCTAAACCTTCTTTCTCTATTCTTTTCTCCATTCCTCCCTTTTCTCTTGTTATCCTGAGGGGTTCATTTGGTGCTGGAGACAGAATGATGGATATGCCAGGACAGCTGAACCGTTGGCTCATCAGGAGTTGCCCAGACTGCGGGCCATTCATTCAACCATTAAACATTCACCGAGCATCTAAAATTTGCCAAGAACAGTATTAAGAAGGGCTTTTTTAAACCCAATTTTTTTTATTGTTACTTAAATTTTTTTTCCAGTGTTCCAAGATTCATTCCCCATTTCCCACACCCAGTGCTCCATGCAATAGGTGCCCTCAGTACCCACCACCAGGCTCTCCCATCCCTCCACCCCCCTCCCTCCAAGTTCCTCAGTTTGTTTCTGTGTCCAAAGTCTCTGTTGTTTCGTTTCTCTCCCTGGATTACCCTACTTCCCATCTACTTTCCTTCTCCTACTGTCTAATTTTTACTGTGCTATTTCCCTTATTACACAAACAACAGAAGTTCATTGTAGTCTTTTCTGAAAATATAAAAATGAATAATAATAAATAATTTATAGCTTCATTTTCTAGAGTTTACTACTACTAAGAGTTGGCTGTATATTTTTCCATGGTTTTTACTATGTAAGTGTATACCTTGAAACATGAAAAAGAATGCAAAATTAGAATTTCACATCTTCTTTTAGTGATTTAGTGATTTTTAGTGGTTTTGCACATTAATAAGCCATTCACTTCATTTCACTCTCCAGTGTTGTTGGCTGGTTGTATTGGAAGAGGTGATGTTTCCCATGTGTGATATAAATTTATTACAGGATGTAACAGGGGTCCATTCAGATGGAGTGTATGCCCAAATTCAACATTAAACCAAAAAGAGATGAAGGTGTAAATGATTTTCAAAAGGCCCTTATTTTGAATGATTTACTGGAAAAAACATGGGCAAGTCAGAGTCTTTTTTCATCAGAAGAAAATTTCAAGACTGAGCAGATTCAAGAGTGAAACTCATCTGTGTCAATATGTGTTGGACTAAGTAGGACACACATGAAAAAACATTGCCCTTTTGCTAAGTGTTTCAGATGCAAAGTAAATATCCGAAGGATTTTTCAGATGTTTTCCTAAATAAGACAGGAGATAGTGGGCTCATCCAGAATACTCTCATCTGATCCTAATCTGGCACTTACAATTATAATCATTATTCCAGTTTCAGACATCAATGTGCCAGCTATCATGTGAATTATTTGACCTACATTATTTTATTTAAAGAGTGCTGTACAGTAGAAACTTTTGCTTCAATCTTAATGTTGAGGAAACTGAAGCTCATAAAGATTAAGGGATTTACCCCAAATCAAACGGCCAGTGTATAACAAATCCAGGAGACAAACTAAAGCTGCGTGACTCTGAAGCTTAGGTTCTAAGACTGTCATATGGTGTTACCTCTGCCATATGAAAAGGACACAAGCTATATCGAATGAATAAATGAATCCGCTTATCTTACAGATGGATCTTAATAAATGTTAATTGACTGGGAAACCACAGCTCCTTCTAATTCTCTCACCAAATTTGATTCTCCACATCAAATGAGATACTAAATTACACGTAATGAACTTGCTGGCTAAACTACGTTTCCAAGTTTTTGAGACCATCTGAGCTTTCTTGGGGATAGCAATGAGACTGAGCAGGAAATTACTGGAGGCCATTCTCTCTCAACACAACATGTTCCCCTCAAGTTATCATCAAGGCATCAAACCTGGGAGTTCTTCCCAGAATTTCTGTCCAGTATCAAGTTGGAGATAAGAGGCCGGGATTTGGCACAACACTGCAGTCCAGTGTTTCTTGACTTTAAAAAAAGTATATTTTTAAAGGATTTTATTTATTTATTTGCCAGAAAGAGAAAGAGAGCAAGCACAAGCTGGGGGAGCAGTAGGCAGAGGAAGAAGCAGACTCCCTGTGAGCAGAGAGCCTGATGTTGCACTTGATCCCAGGACCCTGGGATCATGACCTGAGCTGAAAGCAGAGGCTTAACTGACTGAACCACCCAGGTGTCTCCAGGGTTTCTTGACTCTAACTCTGTCTCTGGACCAGTTTACTTCCCTTGAAAATAAGAGAATTGGTTCAAAGATGGCAGAATAGAGGTATCTGGAGATTCTTTTGCCTTCCCTTGACTCTCAATAAAAATAACAAAGAAATAAAACAATATGAATCAAAGACTTCACTTAAGCTGAGGAATCTCCAAAGATCAATCTTACAACCACCAAATATGATGATGTCTGGGCTAAGGAGAGGAAGTAACCTTATACTTTGATCTTGAACAGAATGACAGTTATTCAAAGAGCAAAGGCCAGTATCCCAAAAGGCCTATTCTACCAGCCTTCGAATGAGTCACAGAAGTAGGGCATGAAAGGACCTTTGGAGAGGTAAGTCATGTCCCTTTGAAGACTCAGTTTAACTCTGTAGAACAGTATGAAGGAGAAGCCATTGAATCTTTATTTTGCTATTAACACCTTGACTCTTATGTTGACTCTAACTTTATATATGTACAGGTGATCAATTTCAGACACCAAATTTTCAATTTACAGACCCAAATGTTTGAAGTAGATTGAATCTATGAATTCTCCTTTAACTCTTTCTCTTTCATCTTCATTACTGATTTCATAATATTTATTGAACACTATTTAGGGACCAGGCACTGTTCTAAGTGTTTTAATAAACAGTGATGAGACTTCTGAGATATTTTCATTCTAGTGTGTGTGTCTGTGTATGTGGGAGTGCATGTGGACCATTATCATTAGCAGCAGCATCAATATCATCATGATCATCATCATGATGTCATCATCATAATTGCATAACCTTTTATGTGTTCCTCACTTCAGAATTGCCAAATGATTTTTGTGAAGTTATCACATTGTGTGCTCCCAAAACTCCTGAGAAGGCAGACATTCTTCTCTCCACTCTGAAGAAAGGAGAACTAAGACTCATTGAAGGTAAATGATGTACTCTAAGCCACATAATTATAAGTAACAGACTTGAGATCAGGACTCATCCTGACTCCTCATCCAGTGCTCTTCTCACTGTATGCTTGGGGGGTCAGTGCTGTTGACATAGACTGAAAAGGATTAATAACTATCCTGCTAAGAGATGATAGTGCACAGTGATTGATAACAGACATGCTTTCAAATATCCATCACTTCTTAGTTGTCTGACTTGGACAATGACCTGTCTTCCCTGAGTCTCTGTTTCCTCATATGTAACTTGGGAATTACATTAGCATCAGTATCACTGGATTTCTGGAAGTATTAAATAAAGTAATGCGTAGAAAGTGCTAGTCAACATGCCTGATACAGAAGAGGCACTCAATAAATGTTAGCTATTATTATTGTACACTCTGTCACTCTTCTGTACGATGGAATGTGGCAAAGAGGGCAGCTCAGGGCACGCACACGTTGGTATCCTCAAGTACCCCATTGTTTGAAGACTCACTTGCCTGCCACTCACCTTACTGGGCACTAACCCAGAGCTCTAAGGGAAGCCATTACTTATTCTAGCCAAGGGGAGTTAGCTACCACTTGACTTGATATTTTGTAATGGGATTTGACCCATGCCAGTTGCAACTCCTTGAGGTTATGTACTACCAGGTCAGGACTCTTGAAGATCTTTTCTTTCCTGAGGACCTGGGATTTAGTAGCCCATAAGAAATGATCCAAATGTATTGTGCATATTTTTGTGTTGTGTAAAAACATGTCAGGGATGGAATTGGTCAAGGAAAAAGGAAAAAGAAGCAATGTGGGGTGGAAGCCACAGGATCATAGGATATTGGCTTTACAAATCAATTAACTCTAATCTTAATCTTTTAATCAATTTTAATCAATTAACTCTAATCTTAATCTTTGTGAAACTGGCCTTGATGGGACCTGGATATGATATTAAAATGGACCAGGGACTTGACATCTGACAGATTAGGGCCTTACATATAAGTAGAATTTAATTTGTGAGACTACCTTACAAGTTTATTATTAATCCCTACAGGTTTATTATTATCTCTGTTTTATAAGTGAGGGAAGTAAGGCTTACACTATTTTGAGATGGTTTGTACCAAATATGTCCCTTTTTTCTTTCCCAGGGTAGTTACACCCAATCACCTGTCATACTTATCATTTGAGGTCAAAATCTATTCAACCTATCTTCTCCTCTGCACTCTGGATTCATGTATCTAAATGCCTACTTGACATTTCTACATGGATGTCTAATAACCACCTCTAACCTATTATTTCCAAACAGAACTCATGAATCCTCTTTCCAGCACCACCAGCAATTTTTTCTTCACCTGATCTCCATATTTTATTGATCAGTACCACCATGTATCCAGTACTTAGTCCAGAACCTAGGGATATTCTTGGACTTCACAAATTCCCTTATCCTCCACATCTACTTTTTTTATTTGTTTTGTTCTTTAAGATTTTATTTATTTGTTTATTTGAGAGAGAGAGAAAGAGAAAGAGAGAGAAACAGTGAGAGAGACAGAGAGGGGGGGGGGAGACAGAGAGAGCATGAGTAGTGTGGAGAAAGAGAAGCAGGCTCCCCACTGAGCATAGCCTGACCCGGGGTTCGATCTTAACCCTACTGAGCCACCCAGGTATCCTCACATCCACCCCGGAAGTAAGATAGTTAGAGTAAGTAGGCTTCTTAACTCTGCATTGAATGCTTTTTCTAGCTCTGCTTTGCTCCAAGTAAACCAAAACCATTCTAGTTTACACCCATTCTCACCAACCTTAACCACTGTAATATCTTCTTAACTAGTTTCCCACCTTTCTGTGTCCATCTATAATTCACTCTCTATACAATTATCAAGTAGATGCTTTCCCCAATGGAAAAAAAAATCTCCTTCTCTGATCTGCTTACCATCCTTAAGTGACTTCTATAGCTCTGAAAGCAAAATCCAAACTCCTCACACTACAAGATCCTCCCTGGACCGCTTACTGAATATGTTCTTTATTTCATCTCCTACTACACACTGTGATCCAAATGGGTGTTCATTATGTTTCTCAAATGCCTGAAGTTTTCATCAGTGTTCGGGTCTTTGCATTAGCTCTTCATTCCATCTGGCTCTTTGACCTCAGATCCTCATTGTGGGCTCCTTCTTACAGTTCCTTCTCAGTTCAAACATCACTCTGTCAGGACCAACCTTGGCCATCCACCTGAGTAGCTCTCTCTCATGTCCCTCTAATTATATTTGTGCAAGTATATGTCCCAACCTGGCATGTTCTTTATATGGTTTCACATTTATCAGCCCTCTCTTCCAACTAGAATGTGAATTCCAGGGGAGCAAGGATAATGTCTTTTCCTGTTCACTGCTATGTCTACCTTGTGGAGCATGTGGTCTGATAGGGACTAAGTGCTCAATACATGTTTGTTGATTGAATGAATGACCACCATCATAAGGCTTCTGTGGTTGCTTCAGCTGAGTATTAATGGGGAAGGAAGTCAAATGAGTGTATAAATGTGGCCCTAAATAGTGTCTAAAATCAAAAGTAGCATTTTTTAAAAGTTATTTTACTTTGAGTACATTTTAGAAGAAATCAAAATAAGAAACAAAACTTTCTTCTCTCAGTGTTCTCATCTTGGTCTGGTACACCTTGCTAACCAGATGACAAAAACAAAATGCAACTTAAAAACAAGACATTCTAAACAAGTGTGTCGCAGCTGTGTGGTTTTTCTTGGGTGGGGAGCTGTAAAAGGGCAGGGTCCAGGTTCATGCCTGATAGCTGGACCAGCTCACTCCTCCCTGCTCTCAGCCTTATATATTCATGTCCACCCCAGACCCTCGTCCAGCAGCTCCTCCTCTCAGAATGCCCTGCCTCTCCTTCTTCCTTGTCCACATCTGACCCATCCTCACACTGGGTTGTACTGCACCCACATCCAGTGGTCAGCTGAGCATAGTTAATGGTTCTGGGTTAAAATCTTGGCTTTGTTACTTACCTAGTATGTAATCCTGAGCAAATGGTTTACCTTCTCTGAACTTCAGTGATCTCATATATGGAGAAGAAATGATACAATATCTGCCTCCGAGAATGGTTTCAAGGAATAGATGACCTCCTACTTGTGAAGTGGTTGGTATAGTGCCTAATGCACGCTACATGTGCTCCTAAGACTTAACATTACATTCCTTCTGCACTAACCCCTAAAAGATGACATTTTCCTAAATCATTTGGTTCTTGGAAATGTACCTATTCAATCTGAAACAAAGAGTTTTTACTCTAAATTTCCAGCTTCTTCTGTACCAAGAAGCAGGTTTTTTGTCTGTTTTGTTTTGGGTTTTTTGTTTTTTGATTTTTTGGGTTTTTTTGTTTTTGAGAGCAGGAACCGTATGACACAAAAGTCCTTTTTACCTTCTTTCTTAGAATATTTCTGATCCCGGACTAATAATAACTGCTAGCATTTGTAGAGAGCTTCTCATTTTGCTACTACTACTACTGTTATTACTAACGCTACCACTACTATTTCTTCTAGTGCTGCTACTACTACTCCATTACTAATTTTGCTATTACTCTGAGCCATTGCTACTACTGCTGTTACTAATACCAGAGAACAATGAATACTTACTGGGAAAGGCAATCCTGTATGCACTTTACATTTGTTACCTCACTTAATAAACACAATAGCCAATGAAGGAGGAAGTGCACACAGTAGTTAGAAATGAAGGTTGGAAGGCTTTGAATGTGGGTTCCAATAAGATTACTAGCTGTGTGATTCTGGAGAAGTTACTTAGCCACTCATGTCTCAATTATCTTAAAATAAGGATATTAATAATAGTATAGAATCAGTGGGATGATGTGGATGCAAAGTTTTTATAATATCTGAATGGTGCTTGGTGTTTAACAAGCACTCAACTCATTGTTGATATTAAAAATTTTTGGGGGGGTGCCTGGGTGGCTCAGTGGTTTCAGCCTCTGCCTTCTGCTCAGGTCATGATCTCAGAGTCCTGGGATCAAGGCCTGCATCTGGCTCTCTGCTCAGCAGGGAGCCTGCTTCCTCTTCTCTCTCTGCCTGCTTCTCTGCCTGAGATCTCTTTCTCTCTGTCAAATAAATAAAATCTTTAAGAAACACACTTTTTAATGTACTTAGGGGTTATTTGTTCCTCTAATGACCTATTCTCTCTGCCCTCAACCCCCAAACATCATGCTTTCTGTGCATCTAGTTGCAAATCCTTTAGGTCTGAAATAGTCTTTTATTTCTTGGATTCTCCTACCAGCTTAGACTCTTCTTTAGAGGAGAAGAATGAGCCTTGTTCAGTGTTGCATCCATATTACCTAGCATAGACCTGTCACATGGCCAAGTTTTCAATAGACATTTGTTGAATGGAGGAAGGGCTGAATTTTTGAGCCAAATCTTACGGTAACTTGTTATAATATTTAATACACATAACAACCTCATAAGACATTCCTTCCACTGTTCCTTCCTTGCTTCCCTTCCTCCACAAGGGCCACCATCTTGTTTTCCCCATTTTATGGATGAGAAAATGGAGACCTGTGATAGCATGCAAACTGGTTAATCAAACAGCTTTTTATTTTCATCATCTAAAAAATTATTTTATTTTATTTAAATTCAATTAATTAACATGTAGTCTATTACTAGATTCAGAGGTAGAATTCAGTGATTCATCAGTTACATATAATATCCAGTGCTCATCCCATCATATGCCCTTCCTAATGTTCATCACCTAGTTATCACATCCCCCCACCCACAATCCTTCCAGCAACACAATGGAATATTAGATAACAATCAAAAAATTAAAGTCTTACCATTTGCAATAATGTGGAAGGAACTAGAGGGTATTATGCTAAATGAAATGACTCAATCAGAGAAAGACAGTTATTACATGATTTCATTCATATGTGGAGTTTAAGAATCAAACAGCTTTTTATGGAACACTATGAATCCATAATTTTAGACTCTACATAGTTAGATCCATAACATAGACTTAATAAATACTGGGCAGATTGAATTTCAATTTTGGAAACTTAATGAATATTCTTGAATGATGAGGCTTATTCTATCCTTTGACTTGAGAATAGCATTTTGGCATTATCAGAGAGCGAGAAAAAAAAATATAGAACCCTTCCAAGGGCCACTGGAAAATACATCCATTTGAATTGATGAGTACACCACTAACCATGTCTGTGTGATAAGAAAATACCTGAGGGCATGTGTTTGGGCTCTTGGCTGCCAACTGTGTTGACCGCATGACTGACCCACATCAATGTAGAAAAATTGCCTGTTAATCTTTTATTACCATGTTCTTGTTGAAAGAACACTGTTCCTAATTTGTCTGTAGTGTGAGGATCCAATAATTGAAAGAACATAAAGTATTGTTTCTAGCTGGGGCACAATCTCCTGGTTTAAAAATTTAAAATATTATACACACACACACACACACACACACTCATGTCTTTATTATAAAAGGTAACAAAATAAATCTTACAGTAGAAAATTCAGAAAAGAAGGAAATGGGGGAAAATAACCCTTAATTCTGTGACTTTAGCACCATTATTCTTAGCATGTTGATGATTTTTCTTCCACAAATATTTCTATTTATTTTTTACATTTTTATTTGTTATAACAGTATTCATATAAAATTATCTTCCTACTTTCTCTTAACACTTTAACAGAATAATTTGCCTTTTAATACACCCATGTTCATAACATTTATCTATCTATCTATCTATTTATTTATTTATTTAAAAGGTTTTATTTATTTGACAGAGAGAAACACAGCGAGAAAGGGAACACAAGCAGGGGGAGTGAGAGAGGGAGAAGTAGGCTTCCTGCTGAGCAGGGAGCCCGATATGGGACTCGATCCCGGGTCTCCGGGATCATAACCTGAGCCGAAGGCAGTTGCTTAACCAACTGAGCCACCCAGGCGCCCCTGTTCATAACATTTAAATGGTTAAACACCCACTGACCATCATTGATTTTCTAGTTCTCACTACAATGGCTTATTACAACTAATTTTGATTTTCAGAACAAATAGAGAAAGATATGGAAATGCAGGGTTTTTTTGCCATTGGTCAGAGCTCATATATTGTGCCATTGTTAGGCTTGGGTTTCATGATCATCACTGCAGGTGAAAAATAGTTACAAAATCATAACATCTTTGTGGAGGAACCCAAGAGGTCATTTGACGCGATTACCTCATTTTGCAGATGAGATTGAGGCCCAGTCATCTATGGGATGATGGATCCAGGTGAGTAGATCTGTGTTATTGTTAAGAATAACAAGGAGACCAGTGTCACCAGATTGTACCTGACAAGGAGGAGACAGTAAAATGTAAGGACAGAGGGAAAGTTGTTGTGTGCAAGTGGGCTGGGGGTGGCTCATGTAGGACTTTGTGGTTCCTAGTATGGACTTGGCATTTACTCTGATGAGGTGGAGAGTCAATGGCACCCCTCTGGCTCCTGTGTTAAGATAGAGAGTAATAATGGAAGCAAGGAGATCACTGATGGCAATGCAGAAATAGAGGCAAGCGTTGATGGTGGGCTCAGGCAGGGTGGTAGCATGGAGGTGACCCAAAGTGGTTAGTTTCTATCTACATTTTCTTTTCTTTTAATTTTTTTTCCTACATACATTTTAAAGGTTGAGGTAAGAGTAGTGTGTTGATAGTAGATGGGATAATAATGTAGGGGATGGGTTACAGGTGGAGTATGGGGGAAATAGAGGAATTGAGGGTTGACTCCAAGCTCCTTTGGCCTCAACAACTGAATACCTGTTGTTCCCATTGCCTGAGACTGAGAAAACTTCAGGAGGAGCTGATCAGGGGTGTGAAGGGGAAGCAAGAGGAGGACAAAAGCAATAATTTAAAAATAAATTGATTGAGAATGTGCTGAGTTTGGGGTTGTTTATCAGACATTGAGGTGGAGATGTCAGTCTGGCTGTCCATGTAGCCAAGTGGATATTTAGGTCTAGCATGCGAGAGAGAGGTATAAAGATGTGAATTGGGAGATTTCCTGTGTTGGGTAGTGTTAAAAGCCACGACAGAGGTAAAATCACCTCATGGTTGAGAGAAAATTAGTCAGAAGGAGGACCAAGGGCTTTTTTCAGAGAGATGAAAAGAAGCCTGTGCAAAAACAAGCAGCAGCCTAGGTGAGGTGCATGTGGCCCTGATGCATGGGGGCATCGTAGTCCGCTGAGCCGAGGTGCACCTGGCCCTGCTCCATGGGGGCATCATAGTCCGCTGAGCAGAGGTGCACGTGGCCCTGCACATGGGGGCATCGTAGTCTGCTGAGCCGAGGTGCACGCGGCCCTGCTCCATGGGGGCATCGTAGTCCGCTGAGCAGAGGTGCACCCAGCCCTGCTCCATGGGGGCATCATAGTCTGCTGAGCCCAGGTGCACCCGGCCCTGTGACATGGGGGCATTGTAGTCCGCTGAGCAGAGGTGCACCCAGCCCTGCTTCATGGGGGCATCCTAGTCTGCTGAGCCCAGGTGCATGTAGCCCTGCTACATGGGGGCATCGTAGTCCGCTGAGCCCAGGTGCACCCGGCCCTGTGACATGGAGGCATCATAGTCCGCTGAGCCCAGGTGCACCCTGCCCTGCTACATGGGGGCATCGTAGTCCGCTGAGCAGAGGTGCACCCGGCCCTGCTTCATGGGGGCATCATAGTCCGCTGAGCCGAGATGCACGCGGCCCTGCACATGGGGGCATCATAGTCTGCTGGGCTCAGGTGCACGTGGCCCTGCACATGGGGGCATCGTAGTCCGCTGAGCCATTCCACTGCAGAAGAACACTAAGCAGTCTCAGATTTCCACTCCCTACAGTCTAACAGTGCTCTCTTGTGTTTCTCTGGCCCTTCACACAGAAGTCAGCTATGTGGTAGTAGTATCAGGTGGGCTGGTGCCATAATCAGAGCCCCAGAAACATCTCATGAGGTCTCTGGCTAGCAGTATTTTATATAATTTATTGCAATTAGGCTTGAACTGGGTGAAAGTTAACCTTTACCCTGTCCCTGATGAGAGAGAAATTGATTCCATTCAATTCAATAATCCTTATTAATTGTATAAATTAGCTATAAGTTAGCTGTAAATTAGTTAATCTATACAGGGTAATGAATAGTATAAGCAGTATTGGCAGTGAACATAATCTACTTACAGGAAGGAACCGCTTACAAAGGCTTTCGTGTCTTCATTGCTTGGTTACAATGATGGACACTCCAGGACCGTATTTTTAACCTCAATCCCAGATAGCTAACCTTATACATGTTGTAAAGGAGCTCCAGGACAAAAGAGGGGGTGAAATCACAGGCTCTGGGATCATTCAGGCCCATATTAGTATCCAAACTCTTACTCTTTGGTGATGTGGCCTTGGGAAAAATGTCTTTTTATATTTTAATAAGCACCTAGGACTAATATTTTGGAGAGTTTTTAAGAATTAAATGAAATATGGCACTAGGTGTGGTGCATAAACAATGACTCTTAGAACACTGAAAAAAACAAAGAAGTAGAATTTAATCATAAAAAATGTGGTATATAAAATATATGTCAAAGAGCATGCTCTCATCAAGGATGGATTCCCCAACTTCCCCTGTGAGATCAGTCTTCAGAGCTCAGCCGCAATCGTCCCTCCACTAGACAAGGAAAGTGGCCAGCCACAACTGTAAAGATTGCTCCTTTCTGGAATATCATACAGCTCGCAAAGTTTGCCTCCATTCTGTGCTGCTTCGCTCTGCCTTAAAATAAGTTAGGTATTGGCATATTTCTCTCACCCAGAAAAGAACCTAAATCTCATTCATGTGTGTATTCTTCCCAGGTCCCCTGGAGTGCTGTATGGTGTATGGTATGTGCTCAATATTCTAATCTATTATATTCACTCTATCCAGAGAATTTCAGTGTGGATCTGTTTAATTAGTAATGAGGTAGCTGAGGTCCCATGTGTATTTGAAGGTAAAACAATAGCATTTTTTGGTAAATCCTTGAAATTCATGATCTGTCTCTTTCTATTTGCCTGAATTAAGAAGTTGACTTGAGACTATTTAATGGGATTTCCTTTATTAGATGGGTGATCTCTGTCTTGAGTAATTAAAACCACCACCATCTCAACTGAGTATCAACCACAAAATCTGCTTAGAAAGAATAATATGTTCAACCTTTCATGAAGCCTGCATTATTTTCACTTTCTTTCTTTGATTGAAAGATTCTCCCCCCACCATGTATACATGCACGCACACACACGCACACATGCAGAACAACAGTGAATCACTAGGCTCATTTGTATAGAAATTGACAAACTCTGGAGAAAGTGCTATATGATTAAGCACTAGTTTTTTCAACCCCAACTGCCACCACCTCTTTATAAGTTTTATAAATCTGCGTTGCAAAAGAAGTATCTGTGATATGGTCTTAATTAATACGATCATATTTATGTGCACATATCCTGGCTGTAATAAGATGCTTCAAGTTAGTGTTCACATGGGACTATTTTTGTGTACTGTGCAAAGAGGTGTGTAAGTAAATAAATAATCTTGGACTATGTATCAGAAGGACAAAGCTACCACTTAGGGAACTTTTACTGTGTAGCAGATACAATGTTAAGCATTATACAAACATTTTTGTAATTATTTTGTGTTCTTATAACAACTCTGTAAGATAAGACTTTTTCTCTTGCTTGCTTTACATGTGAAAATGAAGTCTTAAGATGGTAGTTTAGTCCAATCAGGGTCACATAGCTTGTGAGTGGTAGAGCTGGATCTCTGCTCCACATTTGCCCATTCCAAAGTCTGTCTGTGTTCATGCCCACCACTGAGTACTTGTTTTGTAAAAAAAAAAAAAAAAAAAAGAATCAAAGATGAAATGGTCATAAACACTGTTCTTCAGGAGCTCTCTGTCTAGCAGGGGTGAAAAAAATAGCTATAATATAAAGGAGAAAGTGGGATCTTGGGAAAGATGCAAAGAATGCTGGCTGTAGATGTTCAGAGTGAGGAAAGATTGCTTTCCTCTTACTAACTTTTCCTTCAGTTTCAACCAAGCCATCATCTCCCTTAGAAAGGCTCTCCTGGAGCAGAGTGGGGCTGTGCGCTGCCCGCTCCCGCCGCTGGCCCAGGGCTCTGCGTGCAGAGAGGGGACATCTCTGGCTTTCCTTTTGTTGACTCTCTTGGGGTCATTGGGTGTTTAAAAGGATGCACAATGTTGTGGAAAGGAAAGCAAATGAGTGTTGGAACTTAGGCTGCAACCTCAAAGCTATTCTCAACAGCAGCATTTTTCTCATCTTCAAAAACGATGCTGCCTTCTGCGCCGCTGCCCCTGTCGAGGGGACTGCTGGGGGTTCCGCCCCCCACGGACTGGCATCGTGATGGCTGAGAGTCGTCGTGACAGCGCCATCAGTCCCTGAATGTGAGGGCATCACAGTCACCGTGACCGGACTTCTCGGTGTGTGGCGGTTCTACGGGAAGAGAGTTTGCTTCTCGGTTCTGGGGTGACAGGACGCAGAGACGCGACGGGACTGACAGATTTGTGGGGGGTGTTGTAAAAGACACCTGTCTTCGCCTTTAGGTTTAGAAGGTGCTCAGATACTGTATGTTGAGCTGGAGGAATAAAAGGGGTAGCAGACGGACTTAAGCTTTTTCCTCTGAAGTGTGATAGTGCTGATGTTTCTATCAATTTTACATATATGACTATGAAACCATGTATCTCAAGTAACTATAAATCATTGTCTATTATTTAAAGCCAACAAAACAGTGTCACAGTTTTAAGTTCAATAATGTTAAGTATTGTATAAAAGTATATTGGAGGCATTTATTGGTTGATAACAATTGTGTATATGTTATTGATGCTGTAAATTATTTTTAATAAAGAAAATTGTATTATCACACACAAAAAAAGAAAGGCCCTCCTGATGGCCTAGTGCCGCTCCTCCATGCCCCTCCCCCAGGCCTATCTTGTGGCACACTTATGCCGGTAGGTGCTGAAGTGCACGGGAGGTCAAACTGCTTGACATGCAGTAAACAGCAGGTGCATCACTGAAGGTGTGAACAGGGTGCGTGCTTCAGAGATGGTGCAGCGTGTACCATGAGCCCTGGGGGACAGACAGGTTTTCAGGTTTGACAATGAGAGTGGCAGCCTCCAGAGCATTCCTGATAGAGGGTCTGGTTTAAACATGCACACAAAGACAGGCAAATGCTGAGCTTTCATGAGGAATAATGGAGAATCGTTTTGTTTGCCATGCCCAGTTTATGAAGCGCCATAGTGGGAAAAGACTCAGGCTGGAGGCTGAGGTCAGATATAGAGAGTCTTCCACATGAGGCCAAGGGATTCCCATTTTTTTCTTCATAAACAAGAAGGAGCCCTGGAATGTTTCTGAGCAGTTCTGTGACTTAGCAAGACTCATTGACAGTACGCCTTAAATTATGTAGGGAGGGACCAGGGCATATTTGAGAACACTTTGGAACCTGATGATTTGGGTTTGAGCCCCATTTAGTGAATAGACTCAGGCATGTAAGAACTGTTCTCGACCTTACTCAATTTCTTCATCTGCAAAATGGAATAAAAAGAAACACCCCTGGAGTCCTTGTAGAGTTAGGGAAGGGGTGTGTCATGTGCTTCTTTTAGTCTCTGGTAGGTAGTAGGAGCTCAAGAAAGCATAGCTGTTAGCAATATAACAGGTCAGAAAAAGAGGAGATGGAACAAGAAGGTTCTCTGTTGGGGAGATTTGTGCAAGAGTCTGGAAGACTTTCTAGGAGGTTCTTGACAGAGAAGTGGCAGCAGACATGGTTAGAGGAAGGTGGGAAACCTGCACGTGACTAGAAGGAGTCAGAGTCGGCAGGAGGTGGCTCTGAAATAACCATGAAAACAAGTTTGACTCCCTCTGTTGAAGACCTCAGGGTTTTATTTCAGAGATAGATCTCATGCACAGGAAGAATTGGGGCACAGAGCCCAGAATGGGTGAGCATGGAGTTGAGTGCTGGATATGCAGGAAATTCAGTAACAAATCACAGCAAAAGAATAGCTGTATCATGCCAGGCAGTATGTAGGAAGCCAACATGTATTTTCCTATTTCATACTCATTTTAAAGATCAGGAAACTAAAATATAGGGGATTCAGTAATTCAGAGGTCAGAGACCTGATAGGTGGCTGAGCTGGAATCCAAACTCCCATCTGTCTGATTTCAACATGTGTGCTTTTAGTCATTCAACTAGTATATGGAAAGGACTGTGAATTCTCTAAAAAGGAATTAAGTTAGGTCCTAATGTGTGGGGAGGGTTGTCATAGGGAAGAGGGATCCTTTGAAGCACAAAAAAGAATGTGAATGATATACTGGGGCCAGCTCTTTCTATCTTTGGGGCAATAAGAAAACTTGTATCATAAACCAGGGTTATATTTCATATTTTTGTTTCTCCTGGGGGGGGGGTGGAGAAGTAATGTGATTCTTGGTTTTCCAAAGTGAATTTAACTACAAGGAAATATATTTCCCAATTGACTCCCAGTAAACAATATATATTTATGTAGAACAAAATCAGCAATTAACTGAACTAAAAATTTTGCAGAAGTGATCATGTTTGTAGCCAGTTTTAAGAGTGTTGCATTGCTCTGAGAAGTTAGCATTATTCTCTATTCTCTGCCAGCTTCTCTATGTTAGTACCATTCCTTTGCTACTCCCTGGTTCATTAGAATTTATTCAAGTCTTGAAGTTCCTTAGAAACTTTCCTTATGGGTTCTCTTTGCCCTGCTAGTGCTTCCCATCACTGATCTTGTACACATACCACTATCACCATCCCAGGTACAGCTGAATCTCCTTATTCTCATTTTTAGTAATGTTCTCTAAAAATATCATGAACACTGAATTAGTGAATACTGAAACATTGTTCCTAAGGGAAATACAAAGTTAGGTTCCTATGAGCTTCTGGTCACAACATTTTCATCAATGGATCCGTACATAAACTTGCTTTATGTGTGTTTCTACTTAAAGACACCTTATTTAATATATATTTTTGATCCACTAACATTGATCTCCTGGCTAATAGGATGATAACTCATGCTTGAACAAAGCTTGTCTAAAAGTGATGTTTTCTCTGTAAGGCATATCATAGTCTTTTATGCTTATGAATGCTGGACAGTACTTCAGCACCATCATTGGGGGCCATTTTAAACAATAAACCAACAAAAAGCATAAAAATGAGAAAGATGAAGTGCTACATAGGTCATGAAAAGGATGCTTGTTTACAGTAAGAAAGCTGAAACCAGAAGACAGAGCATCTCCTTTTCAGGCCACAGGTGGGAATATGCACAGTGGGTAATGCAAATTTTTCATCACTGTGTATGTGTCAATGAATGATCTTGAAAGGGTTGTATTGATTTTGGGTTTACAAATAAATATTAGCAGGTAAGCAAATTCCCAAATATGGAATTTATGAGTAATGATGATTGACTTTATTTATTTTGTTTCACAGGGCTGAGTTATCACATCACACTTGGCTATAAGGCACTGCCATGTAACAAATAGTTACTTCAATATTCAGCTGCCTTCAAGTCCTTTAAAATGAACCTGGGCTCCATTTGATCAAACATTTGTGTTCTTAGCTTTGTGAAACAAGCTTCCTAAATAAGTGGACCTTTTTTTCAAGCAGGGTGAGTATATTAAGAAGATATTGAGCAGAAAAACACTTTATTTTATTTACTACTAAAGCAATAGGTATTAAGAGTCTGGTTGTCTTTATGGTAAATACTTACATCCCTATGAACAGTTTGCCAAGTATGTATATAGATTCAATTTGGGGAAGCAGTGAAAATGGAAAAAAGTAAGTGCAGGGGAGGAAGGTTTAGGGAAGTTACTTTCCGGGAGACTTAATTTATCAGGAGCTTTGAAAAGAAAAAAAAAATCAAAGATGAAATGGTCACAAATACTGTCCTTGAGTGCCAGGAATGACTGTCATTTTACTGCAAGGGACATGCAGCAGAGGCCCCGTGGGTTGTGCGTGAAGACAGCCCCAAGGGTTTGGAAAGTCCACATTCATCCTGAAAGAGGACATATTTGTTTAGTTATTTGCTTGCTGAGTAAAAGTGACCTCCACAGAACTGTTTTTAACTGTTTCTCATAGAGAGTCAGTTAAGCTGTTTGATGCTCCAATGTGTTGGGTTAACAGTAGAACTGACATTCCCACATGCCTTGTTTCATCTTCTCGTTCCATAGTTCAGGAGTTTTCAGCAGGTCACTGAGGTTCACAGGCGAATTCCTTGGAGTATCACCCCACAGACCAGCACAATATGACTTTGGCCTATTTTTCATGTCATCCCTGCCCATTCCCACTGTAGCTACAACCTGCCTTTTTTATATATCCGCTAAACAAAATGTCATATGCCTGCCTCCACATTTTTGCACCCCATAATCGGCATTCATGCACTTGTTTTCAGTTTTTACTACCTGACTCGGAAAACCCATCCTTGAAGACACAGCTTAAGTTATAATTTAGAGTAGTCTTTTTTGAACTCTGACGGCACAGTGAACTCTCCTTTGTTATATGACTCGATGTACTCAGGCTCCTTCCAGCTCTGAAATCCTAAGCTTATGGAGTGTTATCTGCATCACTCCTCTGCCATTCATTTTTATCCTTGTAGGCGGTTGCATCAATTATGTAGCATCAAGTCTGGTTGTAGTTCATCCATATAACTAGATTACAGCGTCTTTTATAGGGCAGACTAATTTCTGATTTCTCTGTTCTTTAAGCCTCCTTAGCTTTAAAATGGGGATAATAGTAGGAAGTACATTGCAGAGTTGTGACATTAAATGAAGAAGTGTGAGACAATACTTAGAAGAGAACCCTGATTACAGAATATGCTTAATTCACTATTACTACTCATTTTATGCTTCTTTGCATTTTTGACCTCCAGGACAATAATGTAATAAATGTTCAACTTCTATTTAGAGTGGGATTTTCTCATACATCTATTTAACTCATGAAAATTCAACTATATGTTCTTTTATATATAATTAGAATACTACGAAATTTATTTCTGCATATATACTACTATTTACATTGTATATTTATATGTATATGTTACTATGGCAGATTTTATATTTTATAGATATATATAATACATTTACTATATAATATCTATTACATAAAATATATCATGCATTATACATTATTATATATTAACATATATATTGTGTTTTATAATATATTTAATATATATTTGACATTATACTTTAAATAATATTTATACATTAATATATTATGTGGAATATATAAAATAATATTCAATATTAAATAAACATTATATACTATACATTATACAAAATCTGACATATATGCCATATATGTATATATAAGGAACACATATATTATCCTTTCTGGGTTACTTAGGAGATTCCCAAGGGTAATTTTAATTATATGTAACTTTTACATATCATATGAGATTCAATTCCATTACTATGTGTTAGGTGCTTTCCACACATTATCTTATTTAAACTTTGCGTCCATTCATTTTACAGAAGAGCAAATTAAGTCTCAGGGAGTTTAATCAATCTGCCCAAAGTTACACAGCTAGAAAAATCAAGATTTTTTAAATCACACAGCCTGAAACCCAATCCTTCGGCCATTCATTTCCATCCTTATTGACTGCTTTGAGTTGTGGGTTACAGGCATGTTCCCATGTAAGTAGTGGTCAGTGGTCAAAAAGGGAGATGGGAAACTGGTCATCTCTGAAAATGTGGCATGTCACTCAGTCTCATGGGAGCTTTATTCAGCCTCCATGACCAAGGTTACCTACTGGAGACTGGGGACACTAATCTGACCCTCTGGTTCTCTTAGGGACATCTAGTGTGTCCTGCATGTAAATGCAAGCTGTGGCTGGAAGCCAGTCCTGGACTTGGTATCCAGTGGCTGATCTCAGCAAAGCTCTGATTTCATCAGCCTGATATCACTTAGTACTCCTTTTATTGCTCTCAAGGAGACATATCCTGAAAGTACCTGATGACATTGTTGTAGGTGAAAGTTTACAAGGACCCGTTTCAGAGTATTTTTCAGCCCAAATCTGAGCTCTTGATTTAATTTGACTTGAGAGAGCAACTAATTGGAAAAGAGTTGGCTCATAGTTTAAGACTTGTCCCAAACTTTGGTATCCAAATAGAACAGTAACTGCTAGTTCTGAATTCGACAAATGTTCTTTCTGTGCTGAGTCCCAGGCATAAGAAGGTTAACAGGACATAATCCCTGTACTCAAAGGATTATACACCATCTATATTCCATAATAAATGCCACATTCCTTTGCACAAAATCAAATTACCATATGGTTTTCTCATTGTACATAAGTTCTGTTTGTCCATCCGTGTTGGCAATGCCTATGTTGGCTAGAAAGGAAGAGAAACCAAAGATGTGAGGCAGGACAGGTGACAGAATGCTCACAGCATGAGGGCTTAGAAGACTCAACTCAAATTTTAGTCTGTTCCGTATTTGATATGTGACCTGGGACACATAATTAAATCTCTCCAAGCCCTTCTGTTTTTAATGCAGATAGGCCTATTATTTCCCTCCTGGTGCTGTTCTGTCATATTTGGAAATATTCTTCAGAGTGCTCTGTGAACTCTAAGGCATTTTTATTTCACATGAGGTTAAAGGCACTGTATTCTATTATAGCCTACATTTTGGAAATCTAGAAATTCATCTTTTGTTATCTATGGTCTTTTCTAATTCATCAGATTATTAAATTAATGAGACCATTCCACTCCCTGACTTTTGGGTAAATGGTAGCTAATGGTCATATTTCCTGTCTTTCAAAAGCTGGCAAATAGTTAAGCCCATAGTGACTAAGTTCCCTAGAATGAATCAGGCATCCAGTATGATTATTCTTGCCAAAGTAAAGACTCAAGAATGTTGGAGAAAGGATTTCAGGACTACCTTTGGATACAGAGGAGCAACATGCAGAACTGATAGGATCTGTATATGATAATCCAGTGGTTCACGAGAAGTATGATATGCACTATTGGAAATCTGGATTCATTCCAGCACATCTGAACTTACCTTCTGTCTTCTAAAATTGGGTAATAGGTGTTAATGTAACAGCAGTGTTTCATTTTGGAATATGCAGTTGAGTTTGTGTAGATAGTCAGTAGTGTGTCAGTCTGTTGAGCTAGTGTAGATTGTCATGAATGTTTTGACCTACTTCTGGGAAACCAAGTTTGGAATGAAGTTTATTTCTTCTTAGTGATGGCTCAATGACTCTGTTATTTATGATACAGGACCTAGTAGCATGAAGATATCAATATCCTAAGTAAGAAATTATTAACCCATAAGAGAAACTGGATGGCAGAACAGCCATGTTTAGTTGAATGTGCTTTGGAACCAGACTTGGGTTTAAGTCCTGGCTTTGCTGTATGAGCTGTGCGATCCTCAGTAAATTATTTACATTTTCAGAGTTTTATTTTCTTCATCTGTAGAATAACATAAAAATAGATAAGAATAGTACCCTCCTTCTAGGCTTGTTGTAAGGAGTAAAAAGGTAGTAATGTAGAATGCTCAAAATGTTCACAATTCTCATTGCCATCACCACTATCACCATCATCATCATACATCATTACTGATTTCCGCATCATCACAGCTATCTGCCTTGACTTCCCTACTATTATCTACTTAGTTCAGTGAAGACCATCCCAATTCTTCCATTTCGTGCTAGCCCAGTTCTTGCTATTTCATAGCAGAGAATGTTTCATTCCTTTTGTGTCTTCTAGAACTTATCCTGGTTCAACCATCTGCAGCTAACTGTTGAAGACAGGAGTAGATTATGCTTTTGTATCCCCATAGAAAAGTGGCCCAAAACTCACCTGGATCTTCAAAATTTTAGCAGTGGGAAGTAAAATGTGGTCTCAGTGACCATTGTAATGCAGTGCTTCTTTGGCTGGGATTGTGCTTGTTCCTCCCTCACACTCATACATAATGGCATCTAGAATCCCAACGAGAGTGCCATTGAAGCTCTGTGACGCTAGCCTCCTGGACTATTCTGTGATAATTGTCATTTGCTCACTATCTTCCATCTTGCATTTTCTCTTTTACTCATTCATCTGTTCACTTATTCATATTCAACAGTTACTTTTCCCATGTTCTATAACAGGCTGTGACTATAAAGGAGAGAAACGATGGCTGTCCTAATGAGACATAATGAAGGATGTTATCAAGGAAATAGATAATTATAATTCAGTATGATAAAGACAACAGTGAAGGAAGCACCAGTGCTGGGAAACACAGAAACAGGGGATCATAGAGGATCTATCTGACCTATCCTGGTGGATCAGGGAAGGAATGTAGAAATAGCTCGTATTGGAGGTAAAGAAAGACATTGCAAGTGGTCCTGTTCAAAAGAACAGAATGAGACTCAGGGGAATTCCATCTTCTGGCTCTCGCAGAGCACCAGCAATCAGTTGCTCTCAGCTGTCTAGTCCTTTCTATTTTTACTTCCTCTTTTCTTGAGAACTTGACCAGACACCTGAAACATGTGAATGACAGCCACTAGCTAATCTTGTAATCGTTTCTCTGAAGCCTTTGAATCAAACGTGTGTTTTCATAAAAAGATGTGTAAAGATTTGCAAAAAAAACCCAACATGACCCTCTGTTACATGCAATTGTGAATCCCTTCTTATCTGAAACTGAAACAGGTCTCTGTCTCCGCCTCTGTCCTTTTCCTTCTACTTCTACAGCCCAAATGAATTGAACACGAGACTTCAAGTCAAAGGTAAAATGAGATGCCTAGAATTATAGGCATCTACAAAGTTGATAGCAAGGACAAGAATAAGAGAAAGAGAGGCGCATGGGTGGCTCAGTTGGTTAAGTGACTCCCTTTGGCTCAGGTCATGATCCCGGAGACCCGGGATTGAGCCCCGCGTTGGGCTGCCTGCTCGGCAGGAAGCCTGCTTCTCCCTCTCTCACTTCCCCTGCTTGTGTTCCCTCTTTTGCTGTGTTTCCCTCTGTCAAATAAATAAGTAAAATATTTAAAAAAAAAGAATAAGAGAAAGATTCCAACAGAATGAGCAACACTCTTGTATACATGATGAACTTTAGAACTTCCAAAAATTTGATCATATTCTTCTTCTACCTGGAATGTCCTCCCCCACATCCCCAGACTCATCTCGAAGCTACGTCCTCTGCACCACCCCAATCCTAGGAAAGATTAACTCCTTGCCCTTTTGTGCTCCAAGACTTTTGTTGAGGTCTTTCTTTCAGAGTTTATCTTTCAGTGTTATACTTGTGTTGTATTGAAATGTGAAGACTATAGATACTGGAACCATGTATTAGTCATCTTGATATCCTCAGCATGTACTAGGTCCTCAGTGAATCTTGCTGAATGATTCAATGAACAAATCCCAGAGAACAAAGCCCCTCATCTTATATAAGTCAAGTTGCCTTTTACTTTAAAGCCATCTGCAAGATTAATTTTGGAAACTCAAGAGAAGGTCACATCCCTTCCAAACAAGTTTTTATCTTGACAGTGTTCATGGAGCTCAGGAGTTGAGTGGGCCTGGCTACTGGGCCACAGGCAAATAGAAAACTCTTGTGATGGATGGGCAAGAGACTGCCATCAGCACATGGAACGTGATAAACCAGTATTTTTACAGAAGTCACCAATCATGGTTACCCCAGTAGATAAATCCTGGAACTCCTCTCTCTGTCTTCAACAGGATCTCCTTGTTTAATCCTTCTATCTTCTTGCAAGTATCACAGTGCTCTCTGCTGCTTTCAATTATAGTTTTCAAACCTAGAGGTCTGAGTCTGGGCCCACATGGCTGGCTCCATGGTGAATGATTTTGGAGTTTGAGAAGGGGTCTTTTCCTAGTTTGATGTAGCCTAAAATCAGTGTAGCAGAGATCTTAGAGTCAGAAGAACTGGCTTCAATCCTGACACCATAGCAACTTTGGGCAAGTTACATTTCTCCTCTGACTTCAGTGGGGTGTTTTCCTAGAAGGCTTTGGAGAAGATTCAATATGATAACAAAAATGTAAAGAAGGTAGAGCTGGTGTATACTGGGCACTTCATCACAGTGAGGCCCCCTTGCTCCTGGGAAAGTGGGGAAGCTAGGCTGGACAAGAGATGGTGAGATAATCTTTTTTGAGCTCGTTGACAGCTGCTAAAGGAAAAGCATTTTGCACTGAAGCCCACTTCTTCTGTACCTGCTTGTTTCCTTTTTTGGCTAGAGCCAAAGGTCACTGTTGTCCCCTCTCATAGGCTAGGCCATCTCATTTCCCTTCTGCCTTCAGCTTCAGCTGCCTGAAACCACCAATTGTTCTTTTTCTGAATGGAACCCCTGTGGCCCCCCCTTCCCCCACAGTGGTGGTTTGGGCCCTCCCCCAACTCTCCCACCCCTGCTGCTGCTGTGAGGTGACCATTTCCCAAATACCGGGAACTCAGAGGGAGTACCGCAAACAGCTACTCTTCTATGATTTTGGCCTGGGGCCTTCACCCCAAGCAGCACATCCTGTTAGAACAAAATAGGTACTGAAAACAATAATTATAACACTGAGCACCCCTCCCTGTCACATCTCCCACCCTGTGAAGTTCCCCAAAAGGTGTTAGGTGAGGATGGGGAGGGGGAGCCATCCTTGAGGGCCAGGAGGGCATTTAGGGCAGATGTCTTCTCCCTCCTCACTCCTTGTTTTTGCATTGAGAAAGGCATGGTGTCTATTTCTTTGAATTGGCAATCTATGCACATAGAATGAAATTTAAAAAGTACAAAGTAGCATTCATTGAAGACCTACTTCTCATCCCTTTCTTCCACCTTAAATTCTTCACATGAGAGCCAATTTCCTGTTCCCACTTTCTTGTGTATCTCTGCAATACACATTTTTACATTTGTTCACCCCAAAAGTTGCATCATATACACATGATTTTGTACCTTGTCTTTTGTATTTAGCACTATATTCTGAAGTTCATCTCTAAAACTCTCTCCTGATAAACTGAGGGATAGTATTCACTTACATGTATGACTCAGCGTTTATTGAAGAAGTCATCACCTGGTCATTTAAATTGTTTGCAAAAATGCAATGAATAACTTTGTGCATACATCATTTCCCCAAATTTAGTTCTAACTCCATTAAGAAAATGTGAGGACAGGGGCACCTAGGTGGCTCAGTTGGTTAAGCAACTGCCTTCAGCTCTGGTCATGATCTTGGAGTCTGGGGATAGAGTTCCACATCGAACTCCCTGCTCAGCGGGGTCTGCTTCTCCCCCTGACTTTTCCCTTCTTGTGCTCTCTCTCTCTCTCTCTCTCTCGATTATTGTTTCTGTCTCTCTCTCTCTCAAATAAATAAATAAAATCTTAAAAAAAAAAGAAAATGTGAGTGTGGAGGTACTATAAGCTAGCTCAGGGAACACAAACACCTGGAATTCCTGGAATGTTTTCTGCCAGCTCTGCTTGTCCTTCTGGGGAGCTCTCACTCTCCTTGCCTTTCTTTTTTTTTTTTTTTTCTTTTTTAAAGATTTTATTTATTTTACAGAGAGAAACACAGCCAGAGAGGGAGCACAAGCAGGGGGAGTGAGAGAAGGAGAAGCAGGCTTCCCGCCAAGCAGGCAACTCTGGCATCATGACCTGAGCTGAAGGCAGAGGCTTAACCACTGAGCCACCCAGGCGCCCCCTCCTTAAGGCTTTCTAGACCAGCACCACCAGGGAAATTTGGGTTTTTAGGCAGTGGCTCCCAAACTATAGCTATGGAAGTCTGACTCTGAGGATTTGTTAAAACCCAAATTGTTGGGCTCTGCTCAGTCTCCATCTCTCATTTAGGAGATTTCAGGTGGGCCCTAACAAATTACTCCTTTGGAGAGGGCTACGTGTGGTGAAGTACGGATTCAGTGGCTTTCCTATCCACTGCTTAGCCCATTGTTTACTGACAACCCATGCCTCATGTCCCAGGCTGGTTTAGATCCTCTGAAATAATCACCCAGCATTTCTTTGGGGCCTGGAAGTACATGAGGGCAGGAAGTGACCAAATGTTTATTCCACATTTGGTCTTCAGAGCTTGACAGTGTATAATAGGTGGACAATGGTAGAACATAGTGGGTGTACAATCTTTATGTGTCAGGTGAATCAATGCAATGGAATTATTAGTTTATTGCACTTTCCCTTTCAATGCTAAAATCTATAAGGCAAGGGCCTCTAGGTCCCTAAATACTTCTCTTCTCCATCTTCATTCACATCAGCTTGTCCCGTCCCTCCTCTATTATTGTAACTGGTTTTCCCATTTTGGCTCTTACTCTTCTTTTAATCCCAGAGGCAGACAGACTGATATTTTAATAATGTAGGTTGTAAAGAATGGCGACTACCTTTATTTCCATCAATGGGGGTCTGGTTAAATAAATTATCATATATCTACATGGGTGCATAAAAGGTTTCCTAATTTTTTTCTTATATGCATTCTCTTAACATTGTAATTCAGTAAGTTGAATGCTATAACATTGGAGCAGGAGGAAAATTTGATAAGACTATTCCAAATCTGTTTCATGAATCACATTTCTACTAAGTTTCTTCTTAAATTAATAGTCTTTTATTGACATAAATTGTGCCTGGAAGTCAGTAAAATAAAGGAGGATTTTGCTAGTCGTGCCTAAGAGTGTGGACCTTTTCCACAGGCAATAGGAGATGTGAGATGTACAAAGTGAGAGAACCATGGTCGCTTGCATTTTATTTATTTATTTATTTATTTATTTATTTATTTATTTAATTTTTTAGACTTTAAATTTATTTTATTTTTTCAATGTTCCAATATTCATTGCCCATGTCCCACACTCAGTGCTCCATGCAATAGGTGCCCTCAGTACCCACTACCAGGGTCTCCCATCCCCCACCCTCCCTCCCTCCAAGTCCCTTAGTTTGTTTCTGTGTCCAAAGTCTCTCATGTTTTGTTTCTCTCCCTAATTACCCTACGTCCCATTTACTTTCCTTCTCCTACTGTCCTCTATATTATCCCTTACGCACCACAAGTAAGTGAAACAATGTGAAACTTGACTTTTTCTACTTAGCTTATTTCACTCAGCCTAATCTCTTCCAATCCAGTCCATGTTGCTACCAAAGTTGGATATTCATCCTTTCTGATGGAGGCGTAGTATTCCGTTGTATATATATACCACATCTTCTTTATCCATTCATCTGTTGAAGGGCACCTTGGCTCTTTGCACAGTTTGGCGATTGTGGCCATTGCTGCTATGAACATTGGGGTACATATGGCCCTTCTTTTCACTACATCTGTATCTTTGGGTTAAATGCCCCATGGTGCAATTGCAGGGTCATAGGGTATCTCTATTTTTAATTTTTTAAGGAATCTTCGCACTGTTTTCCAAAGGGACTGCACCAACTTGCATTCCCACCAACAGTGTAAGAGAGCTCCCCTTTCTCTGCAGCCTCTCCATCACTTGTTGTGTCCTGTCTTGTTAATTTTGGCCATTCTGACTAGTGTAAGGTGGTATCTCAGTGTGGTTTTGATTTGAATTTCCCTGACAGCTAGTGATGCTGAACATTTTTTCATGTGTCTGTTAGCCATTTGTGTATCTTCTATGGAGAAGTGCCTATTCATGTCTCTTGCCCATTTTTTGATGTGTTCATCTTCTTTTTGGATGTTGAGTTTGAATAGTTCTTTATAGATCTTGGATATCAGCCCTTTGTCTGTAGTGTCATTCGCAAATATCTTCTCCCAATCTGTGGGTTGCCTTTTTGTTTTGTTGACTCTTTCCTTTGCTGTACAGAAGCTTTTTATTTTGATGAAGTCCCAAAGTTCATTTTCACTTTTGTCTCCTTTGCCTTTGGAGACGTGTCTTGAAAGAAGTTGCTGTGGCTGATGTCAAAGAGGTTACTGCCTATGTTCTTTTCCAGGATTTTGATGGATTCCTGCTTGCATTTTAGAGAAATTCCTCTGTCTGCAATGGGAGCTTGGATTTAAAGGAAGGAGAGAGAACAGTCAGAAAACTCTGAGTATTTGGGTGAGCAATGATTGAGGACTTAACTCAAGAACAGTGGTAGCAGTGTTGAAAAGGAGGGGAGGACATGGTGGCAAAATTTGCAGGGTTTGGTCTTTGCATATGGGATGTGTGTGTGTGTGTGTGTGTGTGTGTGTGTGCAAACTGTGTAAGAAAGAAAGCAAGTATGTGGTCATGCATGAGTGCGCACTCACATGTGCATAAGGGAGAAAGCATGTGTGTGCTGTGTGTTTGTGGTATGTGTGTATGTTATGGAGGTGATGCTTCTGAGATTTGACATTGTGAAAAACACCTTCCTAGTTCCTAGTGTGTGTAACTGGGCAGTGGTTGTGTGGTGTGTCTACTCTAAAACTATGGAAAAAGCAGGCTTTGGAGAGGTGAAGGTGCATTTAGTTTGGGCCATGTGGCATTTGAAATGTTTGCAAGTGAAGTTCTGCAAAGAGTTGGAAATTCCAGTCTGAGGCTCAGAAAAGAACTCAGAGCAGGACTGATATACACTTGAAATAATGGGATGCTCAGATGGATTATCCCAAAGACTGTGGGCTGAGATCCAAAGGGTTTGGAGATCACCAATGGTCAGGAGCCAGGCAAAGGGTATGAACTCCACAAGGAGACATGAGAAAGAGAAACATGAGAGTGAAGGACAGAGGAAGACTCCAGTCCAAGGGACTACGGATGAGGTAGTTGCTGGTAATCGCTGGTGAGAAACCACAGTGATACGGAGCAAAAACTGAACAGAGTGAAGAGAGGAGGTGAAGTCAGGGAGGACATCAACCATATCAGTAAATTCAGATACAGAAAGAGAACTTGAGGTTACAACTAGACAGTCCCATGCTGGGTTAACTGAACATCATTCAGTCTTTGTTCTAAAAACTGAAGGATTATGTAAGTACTTTTATAATACCATTTTATCACTTTACTGGTGAAAAAAAATCTTGAAATCATTTTTTAAAAATGCAATGAATTTTGGAGCCCCTCGTTGGTTCAGTCAGTTAAGCGATCTCAGCTTAGTTCTCCATCTCAGGGTCATGAGCTGGGCATGGAGCCTATTTAAAAGAAATAATAAAAAATGAAAAATGCAACAAACCCCAAACTTCAAAAATTAGAAGAACATATTTCAAAATTGATTTTTGTGGGATTTTCTTCCAAGCTGCTTGACAGTCATCGTTGCGAAACAGGACAAGTGATCCATTTTAAACCCTGTTTTAAGCATCTGCTAAAACCACCTGGCAGTCAGATCCCTTCAGTGTTGGTACTGAAAGGAGCTGCATAGATTCCCTCCTTCAACCTCACTCTGCAGCTGGGTGACCTTACACAGTCATTTTACCTCTGAGGAAGCCGTGTGGTTTTTCATTGGTACTAAGAGGTCCTAGCATGAGTGAACCTCTAACAAAGTTTATTATGCTTTGGCAGCTGGGAAGGACTCCATTTAGCTAGGCCCCAGCGAGGCCCAGCTCAAGAAGGAAGTGATGAGAACACGGGAAATCCTCTTCCTTCCACACCTTTGTACTTAACTGCTGTTCTGGGCAGGCTCCACATGCCAGCGTATCACAAGCTGCTCAGCTCATTAGATTTCTTTTTTTTTTTTTTTTTTAAAGATTTTATTTATTTGACAGCGAGAAACACAGCGAGAGAGGGAACACAAGCAAGGGGAGTGAGAGAGGGAGAAGCAGGCTTCCCGCCGAGCAGGGAGCCCGATGTGGGACTCGATCCCAGGTCTCCGGGATCATGACCTGAGCCGAAGGCAGTCGCTTAACCAACTGAGCCACCCAGGCGTCCCGTCAGCTCATTAGATTTCTAAAAGTTTTCTGGCATCTTACTTTTGCAATGGATTTCTTCAAGGTCAAAATAGAATTGCTTTCAGAACCATCTACAGTGTCAGGCAGCAAAAATTCTAAATATATGGATTCACAACTGGATTTCGTTCTAAACTATGAGTTACTAACCACAGTAAAGCAGTAGTTCTCCATCTTTAGCTGCCTCAGAATCACAAAGAGAGCTTGTTAAAACCCAGAATGTGGGGCCCCAGCACTGGAGTTTCTGATTCAGTGAGTCTGGGGTGCAGCCTGAAAAATTTGCATTTCTCATGTGTTCACAGGTAGTGGATGCTGATGCTGCCGGTCCTGGGGCCGCACTTTGAAAAATGCTGGTGTAGAGGAAAGAAGCCCCAGTCTTCAGATCCCAGGTGACTCATTGCCCCTGAGCCTCCGTTTCCTGGTCTAGGAAATGAGAACAAAGAGACCCAACAAACCCAGAGCTTAGGCTTTTTCTTTCTTTTTTTTTTCCCCTTAAACAAAACCGGAAAGAAAGAAAAAAAGAAAGGAAAAAGAAAACCAAGGTCATTCATTCATTTTTTTTTCTTTTTCCCTTTGACATTTTCTTCCAGGCTGTGTTCAGAAATCAGGGAGGATGATCATTGCAAGCACACTCTCAAGCCTTTGCTAAATGATCTGGTAGTCTCAATCTATTCAATCCCTATGCTAGGAGGAGCTATAGGAATCCCTTTCTCCACCCTCCAAGTACAGCCAGGTGACCTTGGGCAAGTCCTTCACTCCCTTGGAAACCTCTTCTTCCTGATCTCATTGTAGGTTGCTACGCCCACCTCCCCTTAAGGTTGCTGTCTTCTTCCTTAAGACTTCAAGGATGGCACAGCCTGAGACTGTCTCATTAATTTTTGTTGTGAGGGAGGATATTACAGCATAGTGGTCAGGAATCAGACAGAACTAAGTTCAAATCTTGGTTGCCTTTTATTCGCTTGTGACTTGGACAAGTGACCTTACTGAGACCCAGCTTCTCACTGTTGAGGAAGTTAAGACTGCAATGACTGTGGGCATTAAGTGAATCAAGGATGCAGATGTTTGCTATGCTTTTAGACACATAGTAAAGGGTCAATAAATGGTATATTGAATACTTAAAAATGCTTGAAACAGTGAGGTAGCTACACAGCAAGTCCTGAACTGAATCGTGGCCAACCAGACAGCTGAATGCATGACAGGGATAACCTAGACCCGCAAGAAAAAGAACAAAAACGAACCACCCCACATTTCCCTAGACAAAACCTCCCGAATGTTCCCTTGTGGGCAGCACTAGGTGGGTATGCACTGGCCCAGGAAGATGAAAAGAACAGCTGGTACATGACACGGAGGCACCTGCAAAGCTTCCCATCCACCTGCAGCAGCAGCTTCCCTTTGCCATATCCTAGAGGCAAAGAAGAGTCAGAGAGGCGAAGAAGGGAGGGGGAGCAAGTAGCGAGGAAAGGAGACTTTGCAATTATCTCCCTGAGACTGTTTAGAATGTAATGTTCCTCTCCACCTCCTTTCCTTTCCAAGTTGTAATTTTCTTCGCAGAAAGAACACAATGGAAGACATATTCGAGACTATCGAGAGCATCCTACTAACTCCAACAACCCAGACATGGGAACAGATAAGGAGAAAAGAAGAAAAACAGAGGTAATTTATTTTTTTCCCCTGCAGAGATTTCAGAGATTGAAGCTAAGAAATCCAGTTCCATTTGAACATGGTATTACCCGCCCACCTAATGGTTTCGGTATGATCTGTCCTCCGTGCTCAGTGCTCAGCAAGTTTCAATCCTTGTTTCCTTGCCGGAGGGTCGGAGCTCTGCCTTGGGCTTTGCGCCTTAACCCTGATCCATTGGAGAGAATGGGCTAGCAGTCTGGGTTGCATGGTTTGTTCCCTCTGCATTCCCACCTAAGTGTTTAATTGTCCAATTTTCTTTTTGCTCATCTTCAGGAAGTGGGGAGGGACTCCTGGCTCAGTCCCAGGATGCCAAGTATCCTCAGAATAGTGTAGAACAGAAGTGTAAGAGGGACTCTCACTTCTCTGTCTTCCCCACTGCCTACTCCCTCCAAACCTTCTCCCCCACCACCCCCACCCACTACCTTTTTATTCCCTCCCCTGCCGCTGTGCCTCACCTAGTTTTTCCTAACCTTTTAATCTTAAACCCAAATGAACAGCCAGGCTGCATTTGGACACACATCACTGAATCGCCTTCCAGAAACCTGGTGTATTTCCTCCAGCAGAACATAAAAGTAGAACCAGAACCAGAACATCTGTTTTCTTATCTTCTTCTTTGACCTGTCTGATGGAGCAGCTTTCTTAGGCTATGTCTTGGTGCCATTAAATAAGCTCAATGCTGTCCTGCTAAACCTTTGTTTTCCAGAGGGTCCCCTCACCTCTGAGAGGCTGTGCAAAACAAAGCACAGTCACCTCAGACCAGCCTGGCCCCAGCTGACCGAGCAGCTGACCAGTAATTCATGTGAGTCCAGTCCTGTCAAGATGAGCTGTGCCAAGCCTACTTCAAGCCATCCAACCTGCCGGCTTCAGAGAAAAAAGAAACGCTTATTGCTGAAACCATTGACATTATTTGACCTTAGACGATGTGCTAGAAATTGCTAAATGCAGAGAACACAAGGATGAATGAAATGTGATCCCTGCCCTTGAATGGGTTGGAAGCATTCACAATGAGATTAAGATGGGAAAATATTACAGTATCTAGTTCACAGAGGGGAAAAACTGCTCTACTATGGCTGTACTAAAGCAGAATCCCAGGCTTTGGTCATCCCTGATCCCATCATTTCTTCAGACGAAAATGGGTAATCAGTGGAAAAACAAAACAAACAAACAAGCCAACTGCTTCCTTTCTGATCTCCACTTTTCCTTTCAAATCCCTTTGTTAAAGAAGACTTTGCATGTGTTTGGCAATGTGGAAATTTTTGGAGAGACAGGATACAAATGCCCAGAACGTCAATAACACTGCAAAGGTTCAAGGTCAGTGTTCATCAGTTAAAATGCAATTATAATTTTAAATTATAGTATCCCCCCTTGGAGGGTAATCCAATCCACTGGACTATAAACTTCCAAGCCTCAAGATTGTGTCCAACTCAAGATCTTATTGCAGTGCCTAGACAATCAGGTATATAATTTGCTTTTGCTTTAAGAGGGCCATTTCTAAAAGGTATTCCTTTTACATTTCCTTTTGTTTTGTTTGTCTTGTTTTGACATTATTTTATTTTTAAAAATATTTTATTTATTTATATGAGAGATAGAGAGAGCATGAATAAAGTGACGGGCAGAGGAAGAAGACTCCTCACTGAGCAGGGAGACTGACATGAGGCTCCGTCCTGGGACTCTGGGATCATGACCTGAGCCGAAGGTAGACGCTTCACCAACTGAGCCACCGAGGCGCCCCTTGTTTTGACTTTAGTAAGTAGGGTCAGCATTTCATGTCTGTAAAGGGGAGGAGAATGTACCTTTGTCAAATACTTGCCATCTTGTAGGTACCATACTGGGCCTGTTTCATTCCTAGTGATACTTAATCCTCACAGTGACCATAGGAGGCAGATTTTATTACCAACATTTACAGATGTAAATGTCTCAGAGAGGTTAAGTAACCCGCCAAAGATCACACAGTGAATAAATGGAATAGAGTTTTCCTATTTAACTTATTCTTCCCCCAAAGCCTATGCTAATACTCAACCTATATCAAGCCCTCTCACTCAATGACTTGTAAATCTTAAATATGGTTATGATTTGAAAATGCTTTCAGTTCAGGGAGAGAGAAGGAACATCACAGTCCAGAAGAGGACTCATGCATTTTCAGTTGGAGAACAGTTAGAGTCACAGAGTTTATAGAGCCCCAGTGGGATAGATTACCATGTGGGGTATGTAATGATAGGGTCCACAAGCATTCCTAGATTGAAGAGTTTATGCATGTCTTCCTGCTCTCACCAGCTGTACTTGCCTCTGACATAATTATATGCTCGGGGTACAGATGCCTCTGGAATTGCAGGCCAGATCTTGCTTCCCAGGAAGGCTTATTGGTTAGATGACACTCAGCTCATGGAATGTGGGTGGGGGGGAGGGGGTGGGAAAGATGTTGTCTTGTCCCTTAGCAGTGGAGATATAGTTGAATCCTTGTCAGTCAAGATTCATTCATTCACTCATTCAGAAATATTTACTGATTACATATGATGGACATGTATTATCTTTGTTCACAATCAGAGTACTCCATTCTTCTAGACAGCATAATTAGTCCACCGTTTGGTGGATAACATGACAGCAAGAATCCAACATCTGGAATTAACATGGATATTCAGAGAAAGTGTCTCTCAGATCTTGAACTGAAAGGATCTTGAAAGTCTGGGGTTGTCAGGGGTCGTTTTATCCACCATGCTGAGATAGCCTGCCTAAGAAGGAAGCTCACATGGAGGAAAGCAGAGTTCAGACATAGAAAGAGAGTAAACAGTTGAACACTTAGATCCTGCCATGCCTGAATCCTTAGATTGGTGCTTCACTGAGCAGATACCCTCACTGTACTCAGCATTACAGTTAGGAGCTGGCAGTAGGAGGAATATGAATTCCTTTTCTTTCTCTGACTTTGAACGTGTGTAGGGAAGATTCAGAGTAGTCTATGTGAGGCATAGTTGATATTATAGAGCAGGTGGAGTGCTTGGAATCAGAGCTGTGGGTTTGAATCCTAGTGCTTGTATTTGTGCTTTTTAATCTAATTATAGGATCTCCTAATCTGGTCTCAGGAGACAGGACAAAAGGGCACCTTCTCATCCCACAATGAGCTCCCTGTCTAGTGGGGCATGAAAGTTTACTAACTGGTTGCACAGTTTTGGAAAATTAGTTGACTTTTCTGACCTCAATTTCCTTATTTGTAAATAGAAGCTACTGAGAATGCCTTCCTCCAGGAGTTGGAGTTGGAAGAATCAAATGAACCAGTGGATATGAAAGCACTTTGTAGATTGTGGAGGGACCATATCCCAAAGCTCTGTAGGGGCAGAACTAGCCTAGGTCACCAGTGAGCAAGCACCCATGCACTGAAGTAAGTACCAAGGGCCCAATGACCACATGCTCGTGGAAAGAATAAAATAACACATTATTTGGCAAATCCTCTTCAGCTGGGTACTCAAAAATTCTTTCTTTTTTCTTCTCTAAAGATTTTATTTATCCATTCAACAAACAGAGAGAGAGAGAGAGAGAGAGAGAGAGAGAGAGAGAGAGAGATCACAGGCAGGCAGAGAGAGAGAGAAGGAAGCAGGCTCCCCGCCGAGCAGAGAGCCCGATACAGGCCTCGATATCAGGACGCCGAGATCATGACCTGAGCCGAAGGCAGAGGCTTTAATCCACTGAGCCACCCAGGAGCCCTGGATACTCAAAAATTCTTTATCTTCATCGGAGAGGGTCCAATTTCTTTGGCCATGAGGAACAGTGATCTTGAGTCCCCCATTTCAGGTAACCGTCCAAAAAATCAATACAACACTTAGCTGAAAGAAAACTAAACCAAACCAACTATTGATTGATTGATCAATCTCGAGTCTGTGGGTTAGCTGGACAGTTCTGCTTATCTGGATTGATCTTCTCCAGCCTCATCCCTTCTCATGCATCAAGGACCAGCTAGTGAGCCAACTGGGGAATGGCTAGTACAGGATGCCATCAGGTGGGATGTCTCCCATGCTTCAGTAGGCTAGTCTGGGCTTCTGCTCATGGAGGTGGCATGTTTCCTAAAGACTACAGGATTGTTTAAGGTCTCTTGAAGTCTAGGCTCAGAACTGACCCACTTCTTCCACATTCTATTTTCCAAAGCAAGGTATAAATAAGGCTAGCCCAGATTCAAAGCAGCACCTTCACCTCTTCATGGGAGGAGCTGTAAAGTCAGGTTGTAAGTGGTGCTGAAACAGGGAAGATAGAAATTGGAGTATGTTTGCTATCAATCTGTCAGATAGCCTTTGCACAAAGATGGGAAAATCGTTTAATGGCATAAACTCAGAAAAGGAAAATGTGGCTTCTCTCTTCTCTTTATCTGGCCCATGCTTTTTCTGTCCCCTGACCCTGCCCTGGGCTGGGAGTGTGTGGGAGGGAGGTGTCTTTCTTGATCTCTGCTGCCTAGGCAGTTACGGTAGCTGTCAAGTGATCTACCTGCCTTCAAACAAATCTGACAAAGAAGTAACAGGTGTTCTAAGGATATAATACTTCTCTCCTAGACGTTGGCCCAGAAGAAGGTACAGACATATCCTAACTGTAAGGCATACCAACAAATGCTTCTGTGCCTTCTCGCTGCAAATCACCTTCCATTCTGTCACTGAGGTTATTTTAGCAAAGTTCTTCACGTTACCTATTCAGGGGTTGTTCCTAATCTGTCTTTCTAGGCTCTTGCCCTGTTACTTCTGGGAGAGGAGCCACAACTTCCATTTCATCAGTGTTCAGTGTTTCCTCTGGGCCCCCAGCTATATTTCTTTCCTCGTCTGTACCTGCTCACTCACACCTCTACCTCTTGCAATCCCACTCTTGCTATTAAGATCCTGCTTGGTGGCCAACCTCCTCCACTGAATCCCATTCCCAACTACTTAGAATCAGTTTCTTTTTCTCTTGTTCCCTAATCACTTTTTTCCCCTAGCCTAGCCTAGCCTAGTCTAGCCTCCGATCCGATCCTATCCTCTCTCTCTCTCTCTCTCTCTCTCTCTCTCTGCCTTACTTGTTTGCCATAGGAAGTGAAAGAGGAAGGGACAGGACAACTCCCACTTCTGGGGCAACTCCAAAGACTCACTCCCTTGTCATCCTCCAAGGGTACATAATACCACATTGTTGTGCCACATGCTACACTAGACTGTAGCTCCCTGAGGAAGGCCTTGGTTCTCTCACTTGGGTATCCATCACATTACTTGGTGTGTCTGCTTCATGGTGCATGTGGAGTCCATGCCATTGACGTGACTTGAATATCTTCCTGCCACCCTCTGCCTACTGTGGAACACAGCCTCAAATCCCGGAACTGGCCGGAGTCATGGTCACTTTCCAGGACTCTGAAAGCTGCACTTCAATTGGAATATGCCCTACGCCACTGAATTGGCATGAGTTATAGGGCTATAAAAAGTCCTGCTGTGTGGCAGGGGGTCAGTTACTAATTGTAATTCCTCCTCTGGCTGCTTTTCTGAGGCTTGAACTCACATTGCCTTGCTGATTTTATTTTTAGGTGTCTGGCAGTTTGAAAGGGTGCTACAACTATCTTGGGTTTATTATTATACTATGAGCGGCCCTTGGAAACCCAGTGCCCTGATTAACATTGCATGGCTTGTCACATGAAGACTCCTCTTTACTCCAAGTTTGAAACCCCTTGGTTTTGATGAGTGGCTCTCAAACTGCCATGTGAGTAACAATCATCTGGGACCCTTGGAAACATGTGAATTTCTGGGTGTTATCTGCAGAGTTCCCAGATTCCTATTTTTGGGCAGGACCTAGGACTCTAATTTTCTTGGGCTCCCAGGGGATTCTACTGTCGGCTAACCTGACTTTGAGATAAATTGCTGCTAGAATTATAAAGCATCTGACAATGAAGAAAAATGTTGACTGCAGTTGGTTAGCTGATGTAATGCCAAAATTTACCATCACATCCTAGAGACCAAGAAGGCCTCCAGACACCACCTCTTCTCCTCTTCCTCCTCCTCCTCCTTCTTCTTCTTTAAGGATTTTTATTTATTTATTTGACAGAGAGAAACACAGTGAGAGAGGGAACAGAAGCAGGGGGAGTAAGAGAGGAGGAAGCAGACCTCCCACTGAGCAGGGAGCCCGATGCGGGGCTCGATCCCGGGTCTCTGGGATCATCACTTGAGCCAAAGGCATTGCTTAACCAACTGAGCCACCCAGGCACCCCATAGACACATCTTCTCTTACCAGCCACTTTTCTGCTCAAGAACATGCAATGGTTCCATCTTTCCTCATCCACATCTTGTCCAGACTTGGCCCTGGGTCATTCCAATCCCTGATCAGCTACTCCTTGATGTTCTCTCCTTCTGCCTGCATTCTACTTGCTTTGTACCCCCATCTCTTCTTCGTTAAGAATCCCTAACAGTTTATTGAATGCCTTCCATGTATCAGGCACTGTCCCGTAGTTCATTTAGTTTTCAGACTAGTCCTGGGAGGAGGGCATTAGCATCAACCCCATTCCTGCTGAAGGAGAGTTTCCATTACTTGCCCAAAGTCACATGTTGTTAAGGGAACTTCAAACCCAGAGTGACTGATCTAGGTATCTTTGACCACTTACGACATACTGTGAAGCCTACTTAAATCCTACCAAGCACCCTTTTCAAACCCAGATGTAAACTTCCTTTTCCTCATCTGTGAAGAGGGTGTGTATGTCTCACTCAAGGTCACCATGAGAATCAAGGCAATAACCTCTGCATGGCATCTGGCAAAATCTGGGTGATTAAGTGGTACTACTAGAAACCCACCCCAAGTCTTGTCAGGCAGGAGAGATGAAGATCATGTGGCTTTTGAAAAATGATGAGATTTAATTATTAGAGTTAACTTTGTGGCATCAAACACAATTTATCCTTTTTCCTACAGGTCGCAGGTATCCTTCAAGGATAAAGATATTAGGAACCATGTTTTCTGCTGGAACATTTTTTATTTCCTCTTCAAAGAGTAATCTCAGGGCAGCCACAGCCATGGAAACAGAATGTGGCAGGTGTAGCCGTGCTCTGCATTAGGGCCTGATTTTCCCCCAGCGGGGAGGAGAAAGGCCGCGGTCAGGGAAGATGAATGGATCTGGATGGTTTTGTCACGGTCTGCAAAGAGCACATTCTCCCAGTGTCTTCATCAATCAGGTTCTGGTATTGAAAGCCCTCTGCTATCACTTTTGAGTGACTTGTAGCCCTTTTGTGTCACCAGCCAGGGACTTCTCATCTGTTTGGGTGACCCAGAAGTGTAATGTGGCTGGCAGTGGGGTCTGGCTCACAATTAAGAGTACATTTCTTTGTTTCTTTGTTCCTGCCTGGTGGCTGGAAACTGAGGATATCTGGAGAGCCCTCTGAGAAGACACAGTGTCGCCAGTTTGGTCAAGCATGGATGAAGCTGCTGCTACCCACTCTCATGGGGAAGGGACAGGATGTGACACTGGGGGACAACCCGGAATTTCATTAGCCATTGCCATGGTGGGAAGTGAAGAGGTGGGCTCTGGAAAAAACAAACGTACCAATCACTTCCTACCTCAGTTTCCCAAAACTGTAAAATGAGTGACTGTGCCTACCTCCTAAGGATGTGGTAAGGATTAGAAACAGTCACAGAAGATGTCTGACGTATAGTGAGATGATGGCAAAGGGCACAAACCAGATTCAGATTCTATCAGCCTTCATAGTATAAGGTGGCTGCCCTTTCAGTGCAGATGAGTAGTATTTATTTACTGAGAACCTCGTATGCATTAGGGCCCTACGTTAGCCTCTGAGGACAAAAATATGATGGAGATTGGGTCCCCATGAGGAGGCCATAGTGAATCTATGGCTAGTGCTTGTAGAATACCTGTGTGGCTGTAGGACACCTGAGTCCAGATAATTTAAGGAACTCACATCAAGTCCCAGAGCTGTTTTTTCCAGAATATGTAACAAGGCCTCCAAATATTATATCCATGGCTTTTCACATGGACTGATAGCTCTGTTTCAAGAAAACAACAGGGCCAGTTACATCATTCAGAACAAAGGCCCTGCAAGGGCTGAGCTACCCAGACACCAGACCAGATTAGTGAATATAACTAACCAAATAAAAGCTAACTGGAAGACTAAATGTGATCACACTGGAGAATGGAGTCATCATTTTCCAGAACTGAATTTCTCATCTGCTGGCTTAGGGAGACTTTGGCTGTCTCTTCCTTTCCAAGTTGGGCAAACTGGTCATTCTGATAATCCAAGGCATGAGCCTCTGGTGATATCAGCCTTCCCCTGGGCACCTGAGCCCATTGTCACATGCACTTGACTTTCATTCTCTACCATCCCTGGATCTCAGCTCAGGAATGACTCAGCAAGAGTGAGACTTTGCTCCTTCTTCAGAGAGGAGTCTGGTTTTCCTCAGAAAGAATGTTCTGAAGTGTTCCTGCTGATCCAGAGGTATATGCTTTTCAGCCATTTCAGACCCAAACTTAAACAATGCTGGCACTTTAGAACAGGAGAACAGCTCGCTGCATTGATTTCCCTGAGATAACTAGGATGAGAGTTCATTATGTATGCTTCTGTGGACTTACTACCCTTCCCACTTAATTTCATGATGAAAACGTTCAAACATATAGAAAAGTCGAAAGCACTCACATACTGATCACCAAGATTCTACTATAATCATTTCACTATAACTTACTTGCATCTATCCATTCATCAATTTACCTACTTTTTTTAAAAAAATTTTATTTATTTAACAGAGAGAAACACAGCCAGAGAGGGAACACAAGCAGGGGGAGTGAGAGAGGGAGAAGCAGGCTTCCTGCTGAGCAGGGAGCCCGATGTGGGGCTTGATCCCGGGTCTCCAGGATCATGACCTGAGCCGAAGGCAGTCGCTCAACCAACTGAGCCACCCAGGTGCCCCAATTTACCTATTTTTTAAATTCAAAGTAAGCTGCAGCTATCAGAACCCTCTCACACCAATATTTCAGTATTTTAATCCTTATCTAGAGTTAAATATTTGTTTCTGTCCTTTTTTGGGAACGTTAAGATGTACAAATCTTAGCTCTATCATTGATGATTTTGACAGATTCATGCACTTGCATAAACCAAACTCCCTATAAGATATAGAATATTACAAGGACCCCAAAAGTTCTTTCAAATCTGTCAGTCCCTGTTCCCACCCTTATCCTCATCCCAAGCAAGCACTGCTCTTATGTTCTTACTACATCAGTTAGGTTGTTCTATTCTAGAGCTTTATAGAATGTCAATCATATTGTATGTTCTCTTTTATATAAGCTTCCTTTACTCAGGAGAGTGTTTTGAGATTGCATTCCTATGTGTTTAAACAGAGCCTACGAAGATTGCTGTGGGACTTAAAGGAGATATGGCACCCCAAATAATTAAGCACAATGCCTAGCACATCATGGGCCTGTCCTAGGTGTTAGCTACTGTGTCTGTGATTATTTATTATTTTTATTATCAATACTTTTATTTCCTCATGTTTGCTTATCTTCACTGTAGTATGCACAGTTTACCAATATAAAGTATTTATCTTAATTTCTTCATCTGGGAAGAATATTCTAGAGAATATTCTAGATCCTAGCATTCTATGGTTCAGAGTTCCTTGGGGTTAATCCCTGTCTTAAGTATATATTCTTAAAAAAAAAAAAGTATATATTCTTTATGTACTTAATTTCCCAGTTAGACCCAGAGCTTTATAGTAGCAGTGTGCATCATGCTTGCCACATATTTTTATCCATTCTGATGCCTTGCAACATGATAAGCATGTAAAAGATAATTAACACATATATTCAATATGAGGTCAAAATCAAGATCTCACCACACAGGAGTTGCTTGCCTAGGAAATGGCAGTGAGGTCCCTAAATTGTTCTGTCAGTCTTATGGTAGTTAACTTGCTTAAGTTCACATCACTGCTTCGAGGGGCAAGAGTCCTGGTTGGAATTTTGGTTCTGCTGGAAACCCATCTTTAGTGGGACAGCTCACACAGGACCTATGTCTCTTGATTCTTATCCCAACTCCATAAGATAGATGTTATAATCTTCATTCTACAGATGAGGAAAACTCAGGGACATAGCCAATAAGTGATGGAACTTAGAGTTGAACTCAGCCTGTCTGATCTATAGATCCCATGTTCTATTCTTGTCCTATCTGTCCTTGCTGACTGGTTTTAGATGCATATGGAGGAGAGAAGTAAGGGAGAGGAGGTGAACATTTGATGAAACTGCTGGTATGAGGGTGCCTGGGTGGCTCAGTGGGTTAAAGCCTCTGCTTTTGGCTCAGGTCATGATCTCAGGGTCCTGGGATCGAGGTCCATGTCGGGCTCTCTGCTCAGCAGGGAGCCTGCTTCCTCCTCTCTCTCTCTGCCTGTCTCTCTGCCTACTTGTGATTTCTCTCTCTCTGTAGAATGAATAAATAATATCTAAAAAAAAAAAGAAAAGACTGCTGGTATGAGTAGGGGACATGGTTAGTGCTGAATGACTCCCACATGTGTACCCAGGACAACACGTGCCTAGCTCTATCATAGGAAGCGTTTTTTGGTCCTAAGGAAGTCCTGTGAGGTAGATGAGCAAACATTATTATTTCCACTTTACAGAGAAGAAACTGAGGGTCAGAAGGGTAAGTGACTTACACAAGGTCGTAAAGCTAACATAAGACAAGGGTGATGCATGGAAGCAAGGGGTGAAATGGGAATTTGTAAGCAGGTGTCATGACTTTAAAATAAGGGCTTTCTGGGCTGCCCTCTTATCTTTTGGAGAAAATATATTTTAATAAAAAATATCTGTGGACAAACACATTTGAAATAAGAGTATGATTAATCCTAACTATTTCAAATGAGGTTGCTAAAAAAAGTTCAAAGTCAAAATATTTAAGCATGTACTTCTTGAGCATTTTCTATGCGCTAGGCACTAGGCTTGTTGACCGCCCATTTCTAGCAGGATGGATGAAATCAGTTCTACTCATGAGTGATACTGTACTACCACCCATCTTTCTTGGGAGCAACTTGAAAGGCCGACTAGTTTATTGCTTTTATTCTCTCAGCTCAAGGCCTGAGTCATTCCATTAAGTGAGTGTTCTGCTTTGGCCTTCTCCCAGCCAACAGCTGCAAAATATCAGATTGGCATGAAGCAGGTGAGTGAAGTCAGCTTAAATTTAGTATCACAGAAATCAGTTTTTGTGGACTCCTGGGGACCACTCAGCATCCTCAGGACAGGGTGCTTACCTCCATTCATCCCGGGAGGAGAACTTTTCAGGTTTTAGCAAGGGCAGTGTAATTTTCCTTTAGCTATCACCTGCCTGGTTGAATAACATGACCCAAGCCCTTGTTTAGAAAACAACACAGTGATCAGTGGGTAGACTCAAGGTGGAAGTGTAGTGAACAGAAGAAAATGAGAACATTCACTTTACATGCATTTTCACAGAACCCCATGGCCATCCTGTAAGGAAGAAGCACTTATTGTCCCATTTTATGATGTGGTAGATGACTAGGGCGACCAGCTTCTGCTGGTTTGTGTTGAATTTTCCCAGCCTTCTCTCACTGAAAGTCCCATGTCCTAGAAATCTCTCAGTCCTGGACAAACTGGGACAGCTGGTCACCTGAGCTGGATCTGAATTTGTACCTTCACTGCCAAACTTTGTACTCTCCTATCTCTCATTCATGAAGTCATCTGACAGTCTGAGCAGTTTGTGATTTAGGAATTTTATACCTATTTTACTGATGGAGAAATGAAGTCTCAGAGAGATTAATGACTTGTTGAGGGTCTACTAACTAAGCAGTGACAGAGGCAGTTTTGGAATTCAGCTCTCTTTGGCTCAGAGGCTTCTCTACCCAGCTCCTTCTAAAAGAGAGGTAGGAAAGGTAAAACCTGACAGGTGTGAGGAAGAGGCAGTCGCATATTTGGGGATGCAGCCATCTGCTCTCGGGAGCTCCCTGGGCAATTCTGTATTCAACCCTCTGACCTTTTATTCCAAAAGGCCTTTATGGCTTTCTGACCACGGGCAGGATACCGAGCAACTGGGATGGGGCACCGGGAGGGATGCTTGTATGGGCAGCTGGATATCAGGAAGCACTGAGAAGAACCAACAGTGGAGACCATATCCATCAGGTGCCACAGACAGCCTGAGTCTGGACCAGGGCCTTGTCACAATCTGCCAGCCCTGGAAGGGTGGGGGGCCTGGAGTCAGGGCCTTGTCACAATCTGCCGGCCCTGGAAGGGTGGGGGCACTGAGTGAGGAGGCCCCAGGGGGACAGGGCTGGACCTCTCCTCATGTGACTCTGATGTGACAGCCCAGAACAGCTGGCAGGAATTGCATGGCCTGGGAGTGTCCTTTGTCCTAAGACTGTCCTTCACAAGCGTGTCCACTCTGCCTTTTGCCTCCCAGTGCATTTTAACACATCACATTTGAAATGAGCTGCTGATGCCCTGGGTCCACTCATTCTCTTATCTAACACTTACTGCATGCCTGCTGCGCACCAGGGCACCGGTGCCAGGAGTGGGAGGTGAATAACGCCTGGCCTTGTCTCTGAAGGAGGGACACTTCCTTAAGAGGACAGATAAGGTAGCAGTTCAGTGCTATGCATAAGAGCAATTGGCTTGGAAGTTTCTCAGACCTGAGTTCCCATCCTGGCTCTGTGACCTTGGTTAAGTTACTTGGACTTTCCCCTGAGCCTGAGTCTTCTTACCTATCAAATGGGGTTAATAATGCTTCCTCACAATTGTTGTGAAGATTACGTGCGATGATGATGTCCGGGGCTACATCTAGTGACTGCTACATGGTAATTACTTAATTAAAGAGGGCTATTTTTCCAGTTCTACCACTTACCTGTAGTGTAAGCTTGGGCAAGTCGGAAAATCTTGCTAGGCATTGGTTTCTCTTCTATGAAAAGGGTATAATAATAGTAACTCTATTATAAGAATGTTGAGGTAATTAAAACAGATGATACATATAAAACTGAAGAAGGCCAGGAATACAGTATGAATTGAATATATAATAGTGATTATTGCCAACACTAATGCTAATACGTACTACAGGGAAGTGGACAAAAGGAAGACCTTCTAGGAGATAATTCTAGGAAAACGGGTGGGAGAGTGTGTCAGGGAGCAAGCAGCATGTGTAAGATATGGGGATGTGACGCTTCACAGCGTTCCAGAGAAGTGACTTAAATTGGGAGCTCAGGCTCACACCAGGGGCAGAGGGGAAAGAAGCTCACACATGAACCCAAATCCAAGTTCTCCCACTTATTAGCAAGGTGACCTTTGGAAAGTGACAAAATCTGTCCTCATTCCAGCCTCCCCCCCGCAGTAGCCGAGAGCTCACGCTTCCTACTTTTTAATGTCAGTGTGAGGATGAAATGACATAATGTCTGTAATCGCTCAGCCAGGGCCTGGCACAAAGGAGACCTCCCATAGGTGGTGGTGAGTGACCATGATATTTTACTAGAGGACATGGTGGAGGGTGTGAGGGGACTGATGGAAGGAGGGAAATGGTGATTAGGTCGGGGCAATCTTCCTTTTCTGGAAGCAGTGGGGGAGTGCAGTGCTCAGGACCCCTGAGGCTCTGTCTGGTGTCCCAGCTCGTCTACTCTTGGAGTACCGCTGCAGAGCCCACACCCCTCAGCCTCATCAGAGTCTAAATTTACCCTCCTCGTAATTATTCACACTGTGCTTCATCAGCCTGTGAACAGAACAGCGGAAGCCAAAACTCGGAGGGGGAGGTGGCAAGGAAGAAGACAGAAAAGAAGGAAAGTTCAGGCAGCAGGGCTGCCCAGCATTGCCCGCAAGCTGCGGTATTGGCCAGTCCCTCTGAAATAACTCCTAAGGGCAGAGTTGGCTCATATGTCTTCCAACGTGAACATTAGAGCGAACTGAGATTAAATGCTCCCTAGAAACTGACCAGCCTAACATTTTTCTCCTCCCTCTCTCTTTTTATAACTATGACCACAGTAGTAATTCAATTGGAAACATATTCTGTCCCTGATTGCTCCAGCACTGGCACTAGATCATTCCCAGTGTTTGATATTTTTATTAAATGCACACTGCTGTTATTTTCTGCTGGGGCTAAAAATACATCTGACTGCAGTAAAGGCTCAGTTGGGGCCTCCTCCCTGTTCTCTGGGAGGCCAGGACTGGGCAGGACCAACAGATCGACGGGCCTCCCAATTGAATTAGGCAGCACCCTATTTCCAAGGAAAACTGCCCTAGATACTGATATAACTGTAAAAATAAAGATGGAGCTCTGGTCTAAAAGGACACATAATGGGAGCCCACATTCCTAACCTCACATGCTGCCAAGCTCCCTTCACTTGAAGAGATCACACATCACCATGTCAAAACACTTAATGTACTTTCAAACCACCTTGTCTTTGTAGATGCAGTTCCTTTGCCCAGAATGCTGTTCCTCCCTCTCCTTTTGTGAGTTTATGCTTGTCCTGTAGTCTCAGCTCAAGCACTTAGCCCATTTTCCGAGCCCATGCTTTAACAGAGACCCTCTTTGCCTGATTTTCCCATGCTCCTTCTGCTTATACCTTCAGAACTCACCTTCTGCATTATAATCATTGCAGTCACTTATATGTGTCTACTGACTAGATCTTGCATTTTTTTGAGGCCAGGGACTGTGCTTTATTGACAGTTAGAGCCCTAGCACTTCACTCAGTGCAGGTTCAATGGGCTGTGGCAAGTGAGGCATGGAGGACACAGAATTTGAGGAGGTGCTGCCTTCAGGTACAGATCCTACACTGGAAAGACGCTGACAGTAGGTGCTTCCTCCGAGTTCATGCCAGAGGCTCCAGGCTTGTCCCATCTAAGTCCTAGTTCTGGGGCCTAAGGGGGTTGATCAACAATGATCTTGGGGGAAGATAAGTCAATCACTTCTTCGTTTTGGAAGCTCTATCCTCTACTGGCTTTTATGATAATGTACTCTTCTTGTTTTCTTCCTACCTGGTCCTTCTCTGCTTCTTTCTTAGATTCTTATTCTTCCATGTGCTCCTGAAATGTTGCTGACGAGATGCTGCTCCTCTGTGGTTCCACAGTATTGTCAACGTACTGCCCACCTATTCATTCAGTCACTCATTCAGTGTTTATGAAAGGGTACCTGGGTACCAGGCACTGTTCTAGGTGTTTCAAGTATGGCAGAGAGAAAGTCAGAGAATGATCTGGTCTTCAGAGAACTGGCATTTTAATGACATGCACAGAGATTAGAATAAAACATCTATAATAAAATGTTAGTTGTTACACTGGTCTATAATTAAGTGCGAGGGCCTTTCTTTATTCATCCCTGTATTCTCAGCTTATCACAGTACCTAGTAACAAATCAGGGCTTAATACATGGATAAATGATCACTTGAATGAGTGAGTAAAGACCTAGGTTAAGTGTAAATCTTCTATAAAGCTTTCCCTAAACAACTCAGGCAATGTCTAATTAATTAGTCAATTCATTCATTCAACAAATATTTATTGTATGCCTCCTCTGTGCCTGCCTGAAAATATTTGAGGCTTCTTATAAACATCTGTCATGGTGCCTACCCCAGTTGATTAAAAATTGTTTGTTCGCTTTCTCCAGCATTCCGCAAGGGCAGAGGCCTTGTCTAATTCATCACTGGATTCCCCCAACCTAACATGGCACTTGGCATCTTGTAGGTGCTCAGAAGTTGCTTGAATGAAAGAAATATTTTTAATAATTTATAAGAGAGTGAAATTACCATACCATACTATGGAGGATGGGTGGTCTCTACTTCTCATCCACTTTCTGAGTTTAGAACATATTTTTTCCTCTGGAATCACAGTGATTTTAGAGGGACACTTTGTAAAAGTCAGGGTGTAGCCCTATCAATCTACAAGTGCAAAAGCTCAGTGAGAAATTTTCTCTGACATCAAAGAAAGACATTTTCAAATGGGCTATTTCAAACCCTTTGTCTTGATTCCTCACCTATTCCATGGTTGAGACTTGGGCTCCAGTCTTAGAGCTGTCACAAACTCATGGTGTGACCCTGGCTCAACCATTGGCTTTCTTTGGACTTAATTTTCCTCTTTGGATAAAAAGACTGTGTCGGGTCAATTATGTCCAAGTCAGCTACAATTCTGACCCTTTGGAGGAGCTCATGAATCCTCTCCACTCTGAGGGCTGGTACATGAGAATCCTTATTTTGCCTCTTACTTGAGTAATGGACACAAAAATGATATTCAGAGCTACTACTTCTTGCTTTCACAGGATGACCAGTTCACAGACATTTACTGATCATTTACTATGTCCCAAGATCCACTTAAAGTGAATGTTATTGCAGAGATTATCTTTATACTCAATAAAACTATTGTTGAAGTATTTCAGTAGCTTAACCAATTCCTGAGAATATCCTATGATGCAGCCGGTGTCAAGAGGGTGGAGAAAAGAAGACAAGGCAGTAAGCTTTAATCACAGCATCACTGTGCAATTGAGGACCAAACACCACATAGTGCAAGGACTCAATAAAAGGCCCAAAGAGACTCTATTTTATAAATTTTCATTCTGAAGGGCATCTAAGATCCATTATTTAGGAATTAAGAGAGAAGAAATCCCCAAGCACTTGAGTAATTGGAAGAAGGCTCAGGGACCAGGTGACACTTAAATTGGACCTTGCAGGACAGGTGACAATGTTGGTAAGGGGGTGGGGAGCCTCTGAAGGAAGCAGGGACTGAAAGGCCCTTATTTTCAGACTCCAGTTCTGTGTGCTGATTTTTTGTTCATTAAAACTGCTGATCAAAAGCACAGACCTTCTCTGAATTCTTGGGTAGATCTGAACCTAGGATCTGGGTCCAGTATCCAAACAGATTGGGGGCAGAGCCAGATGTCTCATTGCCATGGTGATATGTGCAACATCCATCAAGATTCTGTGTGGGCAGGTGAGCTGTAAGAGGTTTCTCTACCTTTCCTTTGCTTGCAAGTGAATTTTACTGAAGGGGAGTCTATTATAAGAGAGGAAGAGAAACTTCTCTTTTCTCTCAGAGACCAGACTACTTCACAGAAATTCTTATTTCTGCTCTGAGTCCATGATTCTCAAAAGATGTGGAAGGGGCTGAAAGAGTGAGTTCTTTGCAATGGAGAGGGAATAGAGCCTGCCTGCTCATTTGGAAGCTAACTACTTGAGAGGACTTGGAGGTAAGATATTCTAGATTCTATTACGAGAGCCAGAAATCTGGCTTACAAAAAAAGCCTTGCTATAAAATAGTTTTGTTTGGGTTTGTGGTTGAGGTGTTTATATGTGCATGTGGTTGTATGTTTTGGGTATTCATTAGTCATTTTTTTCTAAAATTGATAAAAAAGAGAGGTATCTAAAATGGTAAACCTCTAGGAAGTTAGAGTGATTAATCAATTTTTTAAAAATCTTGCTAATAAGATGTATGTTTTTTATATGGTAAAAAGTACGTAACATAAAATTACCATTTTAGGTATTTTTAAGTGTGTAGTTCAAGGGCATTAAGTACATTCACAATGTTGTGCAACCATCGCCATCATGCATTTCTGGAATTTTTTTCATCTTCTGAAACTGAAAGTCTTTACCATTAAACAACAACTCATTATTCTTCACTATTTCCACCCCTGATAACTAGCTTTCTACCTCTAGGAATTTGAATACTTCAGGTACCTTATATAAATAAACTCATATAGTACTTGTCCTTTAATGGCTTCTTTAAGTTAGTGTAAGATCTGTAAGTTTCATCCACATTGTAATATGTGTCAGAATTTCTTTCCTTTTTAGGGCTGAATAATATTCCATTGTATGTATGCCTCATTTTGTTTATCTGTTGATGGACACTTGGGCTATGAGTTCCACCTTTTGGTTATCACAAATAAGGTTGCAATGAACATGTGTGTTCAGATATATGTTCAAATTCTTGTTTTCACTTCTTTTAGGTATATACCCAGGAGTGGAATTGCTGGTTTCTATGGTAATTCTATTTTTAATTTTTTGAGGAATCACCATACTATTTTCCACAATAGCTATGCCATTTTATTTTTCCATCAGTAATGTACAGGGTTCTAATTTTTCTGCACCCCCACCAACACTTGTTATTTTTTGGATTTTTTTTTCTTTTTGTCTTTGTTTTTGTCTTTCTTTATAATATTCATGTTAAATGGCATGAAGTCTCACTGTGATTTTTATTTGTATTTCCCTAACGATTAGTGATGTTGAGTATCATCTCATGTGCTCATCCATTTTTTATGTCTCAATTTTTACCCTTCATCTAAAATTAAGCTCTTTTCTTTGGACCACTAAGTTAATTTGTGTTGAAAAGCAGTTCATCTAAACTTGGTATTACTCCATGCAACTCCACAGGTATTTATGGAGCACTTACCATGTGCAAGATAGTCTGATCTCTGCTAGGACTTCATGACGGCTCTTTTGGGGTAATCATGAATGGGGGAGACCCATAGATACATAACTTGCAAACAAGTCAGCCTATGAAAAATGCTAAAAGAGAGGATGACCAAATTACTCTGAGATGCAGATTATCGGAATATGAAGATCAACTTTTAGAAGACTTTATGATTCATTCATTTGTTTATTTGGTATAGTTATTAAACGACTGCTTTGTTTTAGGCAGTGAGTCAAGAGAAGGAGATGTAGAAAGGGGTTGTCTTTAGTCCAGCCTCTCCTTTATACTGGCCTCTAAGTCATCTCAAGAGAGCTTGCAACCCCTGGGAATGGTCTCCTGATTTCCTACCCATCCTACGTCTGTCCTAGCTTTTCTGCCTCTTTCCACTTCATACTTCACTTCCCTACCTTCTACATCACCTTGACCTAGGTACATCTAGTCCTATTTTCTCCCCTCTGGATTCACACTCCCTTTTTAGAGCTAACATTGATGGTGTTCTTTGGACCTTAGTACTGTTGTGACACTCTTTAGATCTGATGTGCATTCATCCACTTATCCTTTGTGCAGTGTCTGCTGTGGCTGACCAACTTGTCTACTCCAACACCCAAAGAGTGGGGAATTCCCCAAAGCTGGATGCCCCCTTGGCCTCCAGAAAAGAGAATTTGACAATTCCTCTGTCCACATGGACCACAGCTTGGGGTGGCAGCAATGTGCTAACACACCAACACATAGCAAAACATGCAAAATATTAGAATGGAGGAGCATTTACAGAGCAGTTTGGGGACATAGGGGCCAGGCAGGGAAGTTCTTACCAAGAGGATCTTTAAGTTGAATTTTGAAGTAGGACGTGCACTTTGAACTAGCTTCAGGGTTTAGTGCTAATAATAGCATAGTGAGGCATTCACAAATGGCATTCTATTTATGGAATAATTCCTAATTTTTATGAGCAGTTGCAAAGTCATGAGGCCAGACGTACCTTCTAACTCCAAACTAAGACCAGTTCTCTGAGTGTTGGGTCAGTGTTAGATGACTTCTGCTAATAGGGATTGAGAGGGACGCACCTATGATCTATATTTAGGCATGTACTCTGCAACATGGGGCTGTTCTTTTAAAGCAGAGCCTTCATGTCAGCTGGGGAAGTACTGATGTCAGGACGAGATGCTCTGATGATGTGGCACACAGCTTGGAAATTTCTGACACAAAAAATAAAAAAGCCTTCTATGTTGTTTTCACACCGATTCCGGTTGTTTGATTAGAAGGTACAGGGAAGATGTTGTAAGGTGAAAAGCACCATTTCAAACATTTGCATGTGGGTTGCTGTATAAGATTTTTTGTACTTAATGTAAAAATGGAATGAAGCCATAAGAATGTGTATCTGACTCATTTGGAAAGTGAACACTACATATTTGCCACATGCCACCTATGCGCTCTTGTACCTCTTCAAGTGGCTGCTTCAGTACCTGTTCTCATCTTAGTATCACTGCTTAGTTGGCACAGTGGTAGGGGGTAGAAAAAGCCATTTTGTGGATGTGAGTGGACACCAGTCTGAGAAGGGGAAAACCTACATTCTAGGACTGGCTTCCTCATTGGCTGGTGGCTGTGTGACTTTGGACAAGTCCCTATAGCAGGACTTTGAGAATGAGTTGGCATTGTTTTTCTCTAACTTTTGTCACCAGGAGATGGAAATTGAGTTAAGACAGCAAGAAGTAGGGTGGGTAGAAATACACCTTTGATGTCACAAAAAATTTAAATCCCTACAGCATACAATTATGGGTACTCAAATATAATAAAAATATTAACAAAAGAAACTAAATATTAATTCTGACTTTCAACATTCCCTCAACACGTGTTCTAAAATCTCACCAGAAGGAAGACTGAGGGATTAACATCTTCAAAGCTGATTCTTTAATCCATTATTTTCTTACAAGAGCCATTTGAAAGGATGAAATGTCAATTGATATTTTAAGTCTTATGTTAATAGACCAAGTTTGACTATTTACTATGGATCAGATACTTTGTAAACAGTGATATTCATCATCTAATTTAATCCTGATCATCAGCCTTATGAGGTAGGTGCTATTATTATCTTCATTTTGGAGAAAATTGAGGTTTGGCAAGGTTAAGTAACTTGCTCAAATCTTACAGCTGTTAAGTGGCAGAGACTGAAAAATTGGTCTGTCTTATGTCAGAGTTGCTGCTCTCAGGCATTGTCTATTCAATTTCTTGTCTGTATGGAATCCTAAAGTATTGGCCTATGCCTATATTCCCGAGGACTTCTGATTTGAGAGGGGTTCTTTCATTCCATGTTTAACCAATGGATATTTCTTTCCATCTTTGCGATCCATGAAAAGGCATCTTTCTTCCAACAAACAAACAAACAAACAAAACCTTCATCTATCACTCCTTAGATCAAAACTTTCTGTATTTCCTTTTACCTTCAGGATAAGATTTTGGGTCCAAACACAGCATTTAATGTTCTTCTAAATCTTTTCCCAGTGCAACTGTCCAGCATGAAAGCTATGCCCCAACCCAAACTCCAAGCTCCTGTCAGACAAGTCTAGTCATTGCCCTTAAAACCTCTCTCCTTTTTCCACCCTACTCACTTAAGAAGCTTTCTACTTATTTTCCCCATGTATCTAGAACATGTCCATTTGAGGGTACCCATTTGCAAGGTCCCTCTCCATTCTTAGTTCTTTGTGTAGCCCTATCTGGCTGTGTCCGGACATACATTCAAATGTTGTCCATGTTCATTCATTGTGCATTAATCTACTAAATCACTCAACCTTTATTGAGCATCTACCACATGCCAGGCTTTTATGTTAAGGGTTTCCCGATAAGCCAGATGACATTCCTTGGCAGCTGTTTTTCTTTTAAATTATGAGTTATCTTTGCAAAGGAACAGTAATCTCCTTGATAGATATTTTTTCCACCTTCTAGAACTGGACCATTTTACCTTCAACAGCTGACACATAGGAAGTGATTGGTAAGTGGTTTGGGGATGAATTTCTAAATCACATGGCATTTTTACCTTATTCGTTCACATAATACTTAGGGGATTCACCACATGCAAAAATAAAATCATTGGCAAGAAATTATGCCTACAAAAGTATCAAATTTGTGGGGAAATTATCAGTTTCAAAAGGTGGTTTTTCTGCTCATTATCCTCACCATACTGTATGCAGAGCACCCAGAAATATGTCACACAAATGTACCCGTGAGAAGCAATTTCTGGCACCTGTTACTTACCTAGAGATGAACAGAGTCAAAGCTAGGCAACTTGGCATGGACATCTCCTTAATTGTTTTTACAGAAAATGTGCAAGATGTCTCTGGGTCAGAAGTCCAGATAGGTTTTACAGAACTTCAGAAGTTCTTCATTGTGGGAGTTTTGGCCTCAAAGTTGACTAGAGGCACCTTAAGTCTAATTCAACTTAACTGCTTATGGCTGCACTCATAGCCCTATACATGGGATTTATGACATATACATTGATTAACAACGTATTTTCTGGTAATGGTCTCACCCTTAAAGAAATGGTCCAGTCAAGAAAGACATAAAGCTGCATTTCCTGAGCAGCATTTCTGAGGATGTTAACAGAAGCATCACATGTGTGCATGCACACACACACACACACACACACACACACACACACACACAGTGTTCCATGGACAAATAAGTCGGGAAGTCTATCTTTTCTAGGTACTTAGTGAATAACACCCTCTTGGATATTTACCAAGCACATTTGCACATGAAAGACTCCAAAAAATCTATTTATAAAGAAACCTGGCTCACTTTGTTCCCAAAAAATGATTGGGCAAATTGTATAATGTCATCCTCCACTCTTATCCAACTTGACCCTGTTTTATCCTATAATTCTACTGCATTATCCAATCATTTGGCAAACTTTCACTGCCTGCTACTGTGCTAAACACTGGTATAGGACCCAGTCCCTGTCTTACGTAGCCTGTGGTGTCTCAGGACTGAGATACGAGCACTAATGAAGCACTTGCTGAAAGCTGTGAAACAATACTATTTACAGGGAGGAGGGAAAGAAGTAATTGAAATACATTTTCAGAACTGGAAGTTGACCAAGGAAACAGTCAAAAGAAGGAGATTCCAGGCCCCAGGAAGTGTGTGAATGCCATCAAATCAGGATAATATGATAATCAAGAAGTTTGGTCTGATTAAGACAGGGTTTGTGCAGGGCATGAAAGAAACATGACATGAAAGAAGCAGCAAAACAAGAGCATGAAGAACATGGTTCTTATTTCCAATCTGGTTTTGTCTCTTGCTTTTCCAGAACTGCCTGTGGCAGTCCTACTTGGGTTTTTATACCTTCTTCATGGCAGCATGGAAGGGAGGCACACTGGGATGATTCAGAATATGAGAAACAAGGTGCCTGAGCTGTAGGTGTTGGTCAGAACAGCAGGCATCAGTAGATGCCCCTGGAAACTCCCTGAAGAATGATGAGTACTCTTGATAACATCTGGTTTTCTTCTATCAATGGTTTGTGATATAACAAAACAATTCATGCATTTATTCCTACAACATCCTGTTCTCCTTCAGATGTGGGCATTACGCTCATCATGACACTGCTTGGAAATCATTGTGAAAGTGATTTCCATGTCATGAACTGTCATTATTGACAAGTGACAAAATTGTACCCGAGGTTCTTTCTCTCTTTAGATCCTGGCTGTGTAACAACACTTATTCCAAATAATTGTAATATTCCCTCTCAGCTATGTATGTATGTTTGTAAGATTATAAATGCATGATTACAAGTGAAATAAAATATTATTTGTAAATAGTATTATGTCACCAATTCCAGGAAAAAAAAACACCATAGAAAAATGATCTGGAAAAAAAGACTCTGCAAGTTATTTTTCCCTCATCTATAAAATGATGGGGTGGACTAGTTGGTCTCTGAGGTCCTTTCTAGCATTAATGTGATGTTCTTGGATTCTATGGGAGTTGTAGACAATTGTGGACAGCAGATGTGCAATATAATTGCCTCAATAGGGTATTTGTCTCTCACTGACTCTTTGGGAAATGATGGACATGTATTTTGTTTGTTGTTATGACTGGAAAATCTGAGCAATAATTATAGTAACATCCACAGAATATTCCCTGTGGTGTAAAATACAGATAAGACTCTTATAATATTATCCCTTGGTAACTGAAATTCATGATGGCTGGAAATCTCTATGTGGCTCACTGAGATTGGGACTGTGCTTCTTGTCATCTGGCTCTACTTGTCTGTGGGATGCCCAGACCTTGGGGTTGGTTCCAACAATCAATTCATTCATCCATCTGACAAATATTGATCGAGTACTAGCCAAATGCTGAGTTTTATGCTAAGGGCTGGGGAGATCGGATGAGTAAGAGCTTGCAGTCAGAAGGGAACACATATATGCAGTCTACTCTGAATTGGGTGTCTAGAGTGTGCTTGGCTCTTGACCAGTAGAGACAAATAAGAATGATAAAAATAACAATAGACACATATGTTCAAGTTACTGCTCTATGATATCTAGGGCCTGTAGGCTTCCTAGAAGAGATGGTATTTGTTTGAAGAGAAGAGTGAGGGATTACCAAGCAGCTAAGAAGACAGCCATCCCAGGTAGTTAGAACAGGATTCTCCAAATTACAGGGACATGAAGAACATGGTGTGGTAAATGAGTTACAAGTTGCTGGGAGGGCCTCTGGGTGGCTCAAGGCACAAGTTAAAGGCTTGAATGAGCCTCCTATACCCATGTAAGAAATCTGGAGGAACACAGCCCCTGAAAGATTGTGGCAGAAGAATGACAAAGCTGCTCCTCTGTAACTCAACATGGATACAACTGGTATGAGTATCAATAAGAATAACAGCAAATACTGATTGAAGTCTGCCCATAAAACAGGCATTGCTTAAGCACTGCACGTTTTATCTCCTTTCAATGTTACAATACTCACAGAGTAGGGAGTATTATTGTCCCCAGGTTACAGATGAAGAGATGGAGATACAGAGAAGTAAAGCAGACAGATATCATAGAGTAATTGAGCAGAAGGGTCAGGAATTGAATCCAGGCAGTCTGAATACAGAATCCTGTCCTCTATTATAGTTTGTTTATTACATTTTAAACTTTAGAAACTTGTGCAATGAAACACATGTGAAGTGCACAGATCATAAATATACAGTTCAACACACTACTGTAGGGGTCATCAACCTGTGGCTCACGGGCCAGTTCCAGTCTACCATCTGTTATTGTAAACAAGGTTTTATTAGAAGGCAGTAATACCTGTCATTTACTACCTGTCAGTAGCTGCTTCTGAACTTCTATGACAGAGTGATCAAGACAGAAACATATGCCTCCCAAATCTTAAAATATTTCCTATGTGATCCTTTACAGGAAAAATATCTGTGAATCCCTATGTTATCACATTGTGAATATGCCTACCATCCAGTTTCAGAAACAGAATGTACCCAATGCCCAGAAGACCTCCACATGTTCCTTCCCAACCACTGCTCCTTCGCCTACCTAATGACAACCCCCTCTATTTTCTCACACTGTGAGTTGGTTTTGCCTGTTTTTAACTTTATGTGAATGCAGTTATACTGGATGTGAGCTCTGTCATCTCAATTTCTGTGCTATGCTGTGATGCTTAGCATAAGACCACAAAAAATGGAAAGCCAGTCTCATTTCCCATGAGTACTGAGTAGGTGAGCATATAGGAGACAAGGCACATGGGCCCATGCCTTGCTTCTTCTGTGAAGAGGACATGTAAGGGTCACCATTTTTTTGGTCCCAAGTTGAACTGTGGCTCTTTCTGACTACCTCTAGTAGTTTTCTGTTGCTGCCCTAACAAAGTACCACAAGCTTAGTATTTCAAACAATACAGAATTTATTCTCTTATAGTTCTCAAGGTCAGAAGTCCAAAAGGATCTCACTGGGCTAAAACCAATGTCAGTAGGATGGTGTTCCTCTGGATGTTCCTTGATTCTCATTATATACACTCTTCCCAGATGATGCATGTTACTTTCATGAACTTACTTACTGTCTCTGTGCTGATGACTTGCAAATCTCTACCTCTTCCACCTCCCTTTTGACCTTGAGACCTGCAACTCCAAATCCTTGGCTGCCTCTCTGACTTCTTTTGAATGTCCCCACACACCTTGAACCCACACCTGCAGTGACAGTTTTTCCAGGGTTTACCCAGCTCACGGACTGGCACCACTTTCTACCTAATTGCTGAAAGCTGGTTTCCTAGAACTTTTTCTGGATTTTTATCTCTTATTCAACCTCTAAATTCAGTCATTTATCACATGCATCCTGTCCATTCTGTATCCTTAGTGCTTTCTAAGTATATCTGTGTCTCAGCATCTCCACTGTGATGACTCTAGGTCAGACTTCCTGATTTTTGTTTAGATCACTCTGCCTATATCCCAGCCATGATCTTGTCCCTTCCAGATGGTAGCCAAAAATGGGTTTATATAAAGCAAAATCTAATCTTCTCTTTTCCTCATATAGTTAACCCTTCAAAGACAAGCTTGTGCCTTATTCCCTGTCGTGCTCCTGACTCCTAGCAGAGAACCTGTATCAGGAAACTCTCAATAAATACATGTTAGTTAATTGCAACTCTGACCTATCCATTGGCTGCAGGCTCTTCTTTAACATCCTCCTTCCTCTTTGGGCTTTCTCCAATTCTAAAATCCTCCATCCTGACCTGGGCTCCCGTTCTACTCTTTCTCACTTCTTTCCAAGAAGGATCAGTGCCTTAATCACAGTGCCTGATCTACAGCAGATTTCTAATGTATATTTGATGAGTTAATGAATCCTTACCTGAATAAAGAAATGGAGTCACAAGTCTGTCAGAGATCATTCCCCAGAGCCTGCAAACATGCTCAGCCTATTTGTAGCAGCCAAATGAAAATTATAGGTCAGGAAATGAATAGCTAATTTAGGCCAGGGAGGACTGGAAAAGAATATCTGGTCCAGTCCCCTGACTCAAGGCAACATTTCTCAAATCCTGCAAGATGCTCCAGGAATCCAGTGAACTGGGCCACAATTCACCCTCTTTTGGGGACTGACATTGCATCATAGCATACTCAGGAAGAAATACTCAACAGTAAAAAAAACTCCTCAACTTTTACCCTTTGAGTTTTTACTTTTACCCTACTGTTTCACAAAGAGGTGCCCTGGGCCCTTTATTCCTAGTAATGCTACTGACATCCTGCAGATCCAGTGTCCAAGTTGATATACTGTGGGCAACGTTAGCCTAAGCAAACCTTGACTTTTTGTGTGACTCAGCTTTTACAAAGCGAAGAGAATTTATTTCAATGAATATTTTCCCTTCTGTATGAGATGATGGTGTTTAGAGGAACCTGAAAATGACATATATTTTTTTTAATCTGCCAGAGCAAAAGCAGTTTTTAATGTTCCCTTTGTCAAAGTAAGCTTTGCCTATAGTTAGAGGGGAGGAAGAAAACCCAGGTAATTATATACTGATGGGGACTGTTCTTTTGTCTCCCATTGAGTACCAATGTCAGTCTTCTTGAACAAAGGTGCTATTGAAATTGTGAATCATAAAATTGATTTTTCCAACTTCTGGGCACCATCTGGGCTCAGTAGGAAAGGGTCTCTAATACAGAGGAAGGCATTTTCAGCCAGAGGTACCTTATTGTGTCCTTTAAGGACTTCATGTAGGTATTTTGCATGCCATTTGTTCATTCTGCAAACATACACAAAGCCTCCATTCTGCTAGGTGCTGGTAATATCCAGATTAACAAGACACACTTGTGGCTACCCTGAGTGAGTAAAGATGGAATAAACTCATATGCCATTCTTCTCCTCCATTTTTATGGCACTCAATATGTACCAATAATCAAGCGAGGTGCTTTCATTGCATTTTTTTTCTCTTCAGAATATAAGACTTTAACTAACATAACATAATAAAAAATTATAAATAAAATGAAAAAGGAATATAAGACTTCATTATCCTCTTCAATTTAAGGTAGAACTGTATCAGTCTAGATCAATTTTTTTAGCAAGATTATAAATCTCAAGAATCTTCCATTGTACTTCCTTATATTTTCCTCTGTTTTTCAAAATGCATAATGTATTAAATGGATTAAGTGTGTCTATTACAGAGTGACTTAAACAAGAGACAAGTTATTTCTTTCACACGAAGGCCAGAGGTAGGTAGTGGCAGTGCCTTCTCTGCCTTAACAGTGGCAGTTACAGGTTTGGAAGGTCATTCACTCACAGGATACAATAGGCTCAATGGGATTGAAGCCAGCACCAGACTCACTTAACTTCATAGGAAACAGCACTGCAGTGTGAGCCTTGTTTCAGCAGGAGGTTTTGCTCTGGTGCCCAAGTGTCAGTTCAGGTGTAAGGAAACAAGATCATTTGGGTGCATGCAGAAGCTGGGCTGGCTTAGAACCTTCTTACTTTGCAAGAACCAACATCTCTTGAAATAGCCATGAGTGTAGCTTTCAGGAATCTTTGTAATAAGAAACACAGTGCTTGGGACACCTGGCTGTCTCAGTTGGTAGATCACATGACTCTTGATCTCAGGTGCATGGGTCCAAGCCCCACACTGGGCATGGAGCCCACCCAAAAATACAAACAAACAAACAAACAAAAAATACATAGTGCTTAAGTAAGTCCAAAGTCTATATATTCCAAAGGGCTTTCATAGCTGTTGTGGTCTTCCTGGTCTAGACACAATTTATCAATACAGGGTCACTTTTTTTTTTTTTTTTTAAAGTAGGCTCCAGGGGCGCCTGGATGGTTTAGTCAATTAAGCAGCTGCCTTTGGCTCAGGCCATGATCCCAAGGGTTCTGGGATCGAGCCCCACATCAGGCTCCCTGTTCCCTCTGCCTGCCACTTTATCTACTGTGCTCTCTCTCTATCTCTCTGTCAAATCAATAAAATCTTTAAAAAAATAAATAAAGTAGGCTCCATGTGGAGCCTAATGCTAGGCCTGAACGCATGACCCTGAGATCAAGACCTGACCAGACACTTCACCAACTAAGCCACCCAGGTGCCCCAATAAGGGGTCATTTTTAATCACAAACAATATTGCCTGACTTCACAGTTGATATTCTATTATTATCTTCTCCAGAAGATTTCCAGAGAAACAGTGCCAAAAAGTAAACTTGAAGTCACTTCATGAGGGAGAAAAGGAAAGGGTTTTATTATTAGCCTTCTTTATTCTTGGCAGTCCAGGGAAGCATCATATCAGGATCCTATCTTCTTTCTTGTTGCTATGCCACTCCTGACTCTATTTTCAAGGTTTTTCTATTGTCCAAAAAGCCTGCTAAAGCTCTAGCCACCAGATCCCTGTTCCAGCAGGAAAAATAGTGGCCCATCTCCCCTTATGCTTCAACGTTTAAGGAAACTTTCCAGAAGCATCCACCACTCAACACTTATAATTCCATGTCACTGGCCAGAACTTAGTCATGTGGTCACATACATACATGTATACATATATACGGGCACATGGCTAATCTGAATAATTCTGGGACTGTTACAAAATAAAAAAGAAAGAACAGATACTAGATCAAGTAATTAGCAAGATGGGTCAGAATTAGGATGATGTAAGAAGCCAGAGATTTACTGGCTTTGAAGAGAAGAAGACCGTAAGCCAAGGAATGTAGGCAGTGTATAAAAGCTGAAAATGGACTCAGATGACAGCAAGAAAATGGAACACTGATGCTTCTGTAGAAAGAATTGGAATCTGTCAATAACTAAATGAACAAGGAAAAATTGTCTCCCCCACCCCCAACCTCCAGAAAAGAATGAAGCCATGACAACACCTTGATTTTAGCCCAGTCCATGTCAGATAGCTGACTTACAAAACTGTAAGATAATCCATTTGTGTTATTTTAAGCCAATAAGTTTGCAATAATTTGCAATGGCTGCAATAAAAAACTTATACGCTTACCTTATTAAAACTTCCAATTTAAAGGACTTATCAGAGAAGAGTTCTTATAGTCATTTATACCAGATTTTTTAAAATTTAATTCATATCAGATTATTAATGACTCTGGCATATTAAATTGTGCTATAATCAGAAATGCCTGTATAACCAACAAATCTAGTAAATGAGTGAACAACTGAAAGCTACCAATCAATTATTTTATATAAAAACTCTGAGAAGTTTGTTACTAGTTATGATGAGAAGTATGTCATCTAAGAGTGATTTGCAAGGCAGTATATTGCGTTTCCATAAAAAAACACAACTTTCTATCTCAAAAGAAGGGATATCAATAAGAGGGCCAGAAAAGTTCAGAGATTTCCCCTGTTCATAACTCAGGTTTGAATTATCTTTCCTTTGAATCTCTTGCTCTTCCAACTCCAAAGATTTATTGGAAGCTACAGCTACAATGTCATCATCTTCATTTTCATGCAGAAAGCTACAAATCATGTTGGGTCTATAGCAGAAATCATTGTCCTTGATTTGCAACCATTTCACACCACCTATGCTCTTCTCCTTCCTTCTTTCCTGTGAAAAGAGTGCTTGTCATGTTGAGCTTCTTCACTGTATGGCATTTATATTCTAGCATTATTTTATTACTGCCTTCTGCATCACCATGTTCAACATTCGCTTCAAATGTAACACAGGTCCTAGGGTGTCTTCATACTCTTCAGCAAGGACATAGCTAGCCACTTGTACAATGGGCCTCTCAGTGTCAACTCCCCAAATCTTGCATTTATTTTCACATTTTGATAGAAAGTCTGAACCAATAATCCTGGAAAATTCCACCAGAGCCAACTGCTCTACTTTTTCTTTCTCTTCTCCATCCTCCTGGATCCACTCTGTCATGGCCATGCTTCTGCAATGTTTTCATTGCTTGATAATCCTTAAAGTTACCCAGGAGACAGTTATCACAACCATATTACAATTCCAGAAACTGAGGCTAAGGGACAGAGTCGCATGCCGCAGTTATTAGGGGATAGTGTCAAAGTTTGAATTGGGCATGTTCCCTCCATGGCTCATTGCTCTCACAATTCGACAATGTGATGTCATTGAGGAAAATTTAAAGGTTAAACTTTTGCTGAGGGTCAAAGGTAAGCTGGTATCAAACAAACAGCCACCAAGTATGGTGTGCCTGTTTTTAGGAGCTATCACTCAGCCGCAGCAGCAGAGAAATGTTTACATCCTATCTCGGACCTCATGCAAATTCCCTCATAGCAACATTGGCCTTGTGAAGAATTACATTTCCTGCTGCAGTGATTAGATAGACAGGCTCCTTTGAGTCCTATCAGCCAGAACTTAGCCCTGTGTTTTGCTGGAAAGTCTTTGAATACACTCCTCATGCCAGCTTTCTCCCTCTTTGCAGTGGGATAATAATGCAAGTCTCTGTGTCTTTCATCCACTTCCATCTACATCATTTCCTTTGAAATGTGCCTATTGCCCTGTGGGTCTTGAAGTGGTACTGTCCCAGTTTGTATGACAGAACTGAGGACCAGAAGAGCCCAAGGCTGTGGTTGAAGGTCACACGGGCTAGCACCCCAAAGCACCACCATGCATTCCAGCACTGACAAATGATATAATATACTTCTGTGTATCTGCCTTGTTTCCTCAGGGCAGTGAGAGTACCTCGAGGGCAGAAGCTATGTATTCCACCTGTATTTTTCTAAGGTATAGCCAATAATCTGAAGCATAATAATGTATAACACATTTACAAAGTATGTCCTTGGGTGGAATCTGGATTCCAATTACTCCTGAATGTTTACCTCCAGCCCTCGGCATACCCAGTAACTCAAGACACATCTAAATGCCAACTTGACACCTCTATGTGCATGCTGCAGACTAAATGTAGCTAAAGCATAACTCTATTTCTCATTACAATCTTGCTTTCCCTGGGTTTTGCCATCCCAGTAAGTGGCTTCATAATGTTGTCCACCAGAAACTGAGTTATCCTTGATCTTTTTGAGTTTTTTTCTTTTGTCTACTTTTTAGGCCTAATTGGTCACCAAGTCCTCTGGACTTTATATTCAGAACACATCCAGAATTGTCCATTCTTCCAGCTCCCTGGTCTTGACCCCAGGCCAGGCCACCATTTTCTCTTATCTGAACCATTGCAAATACTGTCCCCACTGGTGCCCTTCCACTCTTGTCCTCTTGCAATCCATTCCCCCCCAGGAAGCACTCAGGGTGATCTTTTAAAAAGGAAGGTAAGACCAAATCATTCTTCCACTGAAGACAATTTCCTGACCTTTATTTCCATTGAAACAAAGAAATAAACAGAAAAATGCAAACTTCTACTCCTTTGACTCTATTTATTACCTCTCTCATTGTGTTCTCCATGTGCCAGCCTTGCTAACCTGTTGGTATTCCTTGGATTTTCCAAGTTCACTCAGGCTGATAGGAATTTGCACTGGCTATTCCCTTGGTCTGGAGTGATTTGTCTCTTCATCCTTTTTATATGGCTGGAAACCTCAGCCTACATGTGACCTCTTCAGAGAAGCCAGTTCCAACTACCAAATTACCTTAAATCTCTCCTTGGACAACACCTATTCTGATCTGGAATTCTTCTTCTTGTTTCTTTTGTATGTTTCTCCCTCTACCTTCCCACCCCCTGGATTATAAACTTCAGGAGAACAGGAATCCTCCTGCCCTTTTTAATGTTTTGTCCCTTATATAGTGCCTGCTGTATGGCCTGAGTCCCATGACTATTTATGCAATGGCTCCCAGAGGGGTCACTTCATACTGTATAGTGATTGTTGGTACCTTCTGTAGGGTGGATGGCCAAGGATTGTAAGGTTCTCTAAATTAATTCTTCAACAGCCTGGAATGAGAAACATTACTATACCCTGTTTTTTAGAGGAGGAAACTGATGCTCAGAGAGGTTAAGCAAGTTGCTTAAGGTCAATAGTTCATCATGACTAATTAGACCTGGAAGGTGAGGGAAATAAAGGAATCAAGCATAATTCGGATTTCTGGGGTAAGAAAATATACCACTCTCTCCTAAGAAGGGAAAATCTGGGTGAAAACAGGTTTTCAAAAGGAAATCAGGAATTCTCCTTTGGCCATGTCATTCTTGTAGTGCCAAATACCCCTTCTTCCTAATGAGGGGGTCAATATTTGACTTCTTGCTCTGAGCCCCAAATGTCATGCTGCCTTCCCCAACAGTGTTTAGAACTTTCACAGTCTTTTTCTTCCTCTGCAACTGGGGTGTTCCATCTAAGTGATTTTCCATCCAACCTACAGAGGTGGTGGGCTATGCATTTCTGCAGTCTGGAGATAAGGAAGATAATATTCCAACTGGGAAGTGTAAGTGATACCTCTTAAAAGGAGGCCAAGGAGGCAGTTTGCTTTGTATGCTGATGACTGATAAGTGGAGCCTTTGAAGGTTTGGGGGAAGAAGTGAATTTCATGGTCAGAATGGGGAGGAAGGAAAGTACAGGAAGGGCAACCTTTGCTTACACCCAGGTCTCTGTTAATAAAGTTACCCTCTAACGTGGACAAGACTTTACAGTTTCCAAAGCATTTCACATCGCTTATCATTTGTGAACCTCACAACAACTTGGAACATGGGATGTTTATGCCTGATAAACAAAAGAGGGAACTGAAGACCAGTAGTATTAAGTAGTTGTCCAAGGTTATTGAGTTACAAGTGAGATGAGGCAGACATTGAAAGCTGGTCTTCCAAGTAACATCCAGGCTTCACAAGCTGCCTTTCTCACAGAAACCCTGTGGTCCTTCCTCTCGGTCCCCATGCAGAAGACACTTTCCCTCTCTCCCTTCTACTTGCCTCTATATTTTGTCCACTTCAGTTCTGAAGTTCACTGTCTTGCCAAACTAGCTGAAAATCTGAGTTTTGGGTACTCATTAGTTATTTTTTTCTAAAAAAATAGACACCCCAGGGGCCTCTATTGAAGAATTAGCTATCAGTCAGTTACAGGAAAGTTTATTGAGAAAGAACAAAGCAGTGAAGGTGGTCAGGAGGATGTGTGTTGCTTGGTGGCACTCATGGATTTGTTTCTTGTGCTTGAGGCCCCTGATTCTTAAATTTTAATGAGCCAGAGAATCATGTGGAGAGCTAAATAAAATCCAGATTACTTGGTCCCACCTACCAGAGATTCCGGTGAAGTAGCTCTCAGGGGGAGAACCCAAGAATCTGCATTTCTTTCTTTTTTTTTTTAAGATTTTATTTATTTGACAGAGAGAAACACAGCCAGAGAGGGAACACAAGCAGGGGGAGTGAGAGAGGGAGAAGCAGGCTTCCCGCCGAGCAGGAAGCCCAATGTGGGACTCGATCCCCGGTCTCCGGGATCATGACCTGAGCCGAAGGCAGTCGCTTAACCAACTGAGCCACCCAGGCGCCCCAAGAATCTGCATTTCTACATAATGCAGATGAAGCTGGTCTGAAGACCACTTTGAGCAGCCCTGTGCTAAAGCAGCTGCATTGCTTGCTCTACTTGATGAAGACCAGGTGACGGAGATCATCTCAGCTGGTGTCGAGAGAAGTATCTACCGATATGATCTCTCTCCAGTCAAATTCTGAAAAGTGTGTTTTGACCCAAAGAGTCCACTTCTGGGAAATTTATCTTAAAGGAGCAATTAAGAATATAAGCAAAAATTTTGGTTACTCTATGCCAGGCATCTTTTAGAAGCCCAATAAGTTTTTGTAGAATGAGTTGAAGGAAAGGATGCTCGTTGCTGAAGTGTTTATAATGGGGAAAAATTGGAAGCAATCTAAATGTACAAATGTCGAAAAGGATGGATTGATGACCTTAGCATACCTACTCTCAACTGGAAACCAGGTTATTTTAAAATTTTAGAAAGGAGGTGACAATATAGCGACATGTAAAAACAATTAGCATGACTTCATTTTGTTACATGTTTTCAAAAACAACAGTGATGAAATACCAGTTAATTCATGTTGTGATGAATGGTGCTTTTCTGGTTTTTTTTTTTTTTTTTTTTCATGGTAAGCATGTATTAGTTACATCACAAAATAAAACTTGTCTAAATCAGCCTAAAAGGGTAACTCTTTGAGCATTCAGTTCTCTGATTCAGGACTTTTTCCTAGATCTGCCATCTTGGAGGAGGCAGGAATTTTAGTTTGGAGAGAGGAATGCTCTTTGCCTTTGAAGAGGCTGTTGCAAACTTAGTTAATGGAAACCAAATGTGTTTGAACCTCGGCTTTCCGGCTGGGTTGCTCTTTATGTTGGAGCTCACCCTTAACTCTAGCATGAGCTCTCCCTTCCTGTGGGGCTGATGTGCAAGGCTGGTTTTTAGTGGAGGTGAGCCCCTTTGGGACGTAAACATTAACTGGATTGGGCATTATTTTGAAGTCACCTTGGGCAAATTGTATACATCTCCTTTGAAACTTTTAAATTAGTTGGTCAATATTAACCAGCAATGATTATTAGATCAACATTTCAGGGGATGAGATTGATTGCTGTTTGATAATTTAAAAAGTAACAAGAACACTGTTATCTTCTTTCTGCATGAGAAGAAATGTTACCACTACTAATTTATATAGCAGATATGATATTATAAGCATGAAATTTTACTCATCTACAGTGTTAAAATGAAGCATTGCCACTGCTTGGCTGAATTGTGGGTTAATACCTCTTTCCATTTTGTAAGTATTTTCATGGAATAGGTATTGACTTTCTAATCACTCACTAAAAATGTAATAAAGTAGGAACTAGTTAAGAAAGATGTTACTAGGGGGGCGCCTGGGTGGCTCAGTCATTAAGTGTCTGCCTTCGGCTCAGGTCATGATCCTCAAGTCCCAGGACCAAGCCCTGCATCGGGCTCCCTGTTCATTGGGAAGCCTGCTTCTCCCTCTCTCACTCCCCCTGCTTGTGTTCCCTCTCTAGCTATGTTTCTCTCTGTCAAATAAATAAAATCTTAAAAAAAAAAAAAAAGAAAGATGTTATTAGAGGGGAAGAGGCAATTCAGTAGGTGGGAAACAGAATTTAGAAATGGGCGTGTAGAACCTGGCAATAATCTGTGTGATTATTGATATATTGCTTCAGGGATCTGTCTTTATTTCTAAATTTTTGCCTTGTGTGGATTTTGAAGTCAGACATTTAAATTAGTGTTATGTTTATCAGCTGTGTAACCTGGGGGCTGCGGGGAGAGGAGGAAATCCTCCATCTTTTTGGATTGCAGTTATGTTGTTGCAAAAAAGACACCTGAGATCCTCATATTCACCCTAGATCCTCAAGTTAAATAGGTCCTGCTCAGTACATGCTTGTTTGTGGTAGTGTTGCTGAGGGTTAATACTGAATCTCAGCAATCTTCCACCTATGCACAGATTCGACCTTATTGGCTAGGCCAGAGAGTAAAAATGTATAGATACTCATTCATTTCATTACGATATTGGAAAGTATTTAACAAGAAAAGTCCCTGCAATCCCACCACTTCAGCAGAGTCATTGAAGGATACTTTTCTTTTTTTTAAAGATTTTATTTATTTATTTGACAGAGAGAAACATAGCTAGAGAAGGAACACAAGCAGGGGGAGTGAGAGAGGGAGAATCAGGCTTCCCGACCAGCAGGGAGCCCGATTCAGGGCTCGATCGATCTGGGGACTCCGGGATCATGACTGAAGCTGAAGGCAGATGCTTAATGACTGAGCCACCCAGGTACCCCAGACTGCTACTTTTTATAGTGAAGGTCAGCAAGGTTAGAAAAATAAAAAACTTTGAGTTTCAGGTTGGAGGTTGGATAAGAAGGCTCTGAATTTCTCTTTGACTCTGAATCCCTTGACTCCCATGATCTAGAGAGTTAAATTTGGAGATAGCCTCTTTTCCATGTAGTTTTGAGGTTTAACTGAAAAAATAATGAAATACTGTTTGCACTAAGTTTTATGAGAAAACCTTGGAGATACAAACATAATATCTGTCCTGGTAGATATTACAGATTGATTCAGAAGACAGAATTGAAACAAGCAATCACATATATAAATACAGATTTTCAAATTGTTATAGGGATTCACAAAGACAAGTAGAGAGTTCTAAGAAGGAGTGTATCTGGGAGCCTAATTTAATTGGGGTCTTTTGAGTGATGCTTGCGATGTCAGATGGGTAGATATCAATTAGCTTCAGGGTTGGGATGGATGGGGCTTGAGGAATATGGGAGTGATGGCTCAGAGTGAGAAATAACTTGATTTTATTTGAGGATATGAAAGAATAGCACTGTAGTTAGAGCACAGGGAAGGATAGGGAGCATGGCACAGCTGGACAAATCAGCTGGGCCACACAGGGAGGGATTTGCTGCTTATGTCAAACTATTTGGATTATCCAAAGGGCAAAAGGGGACACTGAATAGTTTGGAGTGGGCAAGTGGCCTAATCTCTCCCTGCTGTGTGGAGATTGGATTAAAGCAAGGGGTGGTGGCAAATGGAGAAGCAGGGAAGACAGATAGTGGGCCATGCAGTGGTTTAGAAAAAAGGTGATGATGAGTTAGGATAAGGTCAATGAAGGGTTGAAAAGTGGATAATTTGAGCATTTTCGAAAAGTCAACTTTGTAGGACTTGGTGAAAAACTATACAGGAGGGTTAAGGAGAAGGAGAGTCTGGAATGGCTCTCAGATTTCTCATCTAAGAAAGTTGACAGAGGGCAATCCCTGTCCCTGAGAGAGGGGAGGCAAAAGGGAGATTGGGGTCAGATTTTAAGTTTAAAACAGGTTGATTTTGAGGTAGATACATGTGAGACATGCAAGTGAAGATGGCTAGTAGGCCATTGAGTATATGGCATTTGAGTACATTGAATATCTGCAATTGCGTATGGCTCATTTCTTTTGATGATTCTAAGACCCAACAGGCTTCTCTACTGCTTTAGTAGTTTTTGGCTCTTGTCCATCTCTGAGGCATCTCAGAGGCAATATGAGGAGATTTCTGATAAGCCCCGTTAAGTGCTGTTCTAGCTTGGTATCTCTATCATCATCTTTATTACCTTTATTACCTGTCTACTGAATTTAGTTTTCTGCTCACCATCCAGCCATCCGTCCATCCACCCATTCATCCACTCATCCGTCCATCCAACCACTTCCCCAGAAATAGATATGTGTCCCAAATCAGAAGGGCACTTGCAAGATCATTAAATCTATTCACTGTATAGATGAGAAAATTGAGGTCCAGTGGAGAGAAACCTCTAGTCCAGAGGCATTTGGTGCTAGTTAAAATTCCACTTCTGCTTGTTGGATCTACCCCAGTTCCTGAACCAGAATTTTTCATCACCGTGACTCCTTGGAGAATGGCTCTGCCAGAGGATGAGAGAGAACACTGCCAGGCCTCACTAGGTAGAGTGTGCACCTCCTTCCAGCATTTCTCCCTCATGGTGTTTAAATGTGTGGGGCTCCCCTTTGAAGTCCTACAGAGTGAAAGCGCCAGCAGGAGGTCTCTTCCAAGGAATCTGCTGTCAGTCTGCTAACAGGCAGCTTGTCTCCCCTGCTGCTGGGGCAGGACAGAGAATGGGTTTATAACAGGGGACAAGATAAGATCAAAGGAAAACTTAGCCTGATGGTTTCAGAAAATCTTTTGTGATTGATTTAGAGATAGAGATGGAGGGACCTGCTGGCCTCTGAAGGTTGCAGATTTGGAATCTGCCAGGAGTTAACTCTTTGGGAACTGCTGTACCTTGTACCCTTGGAACGGACGGAATGAAGTATCAACAAGGTGGTATGAAATTCTACTTTCTTTTAACCAGCTCTGACTTATTAGCTCTGCCTTGAATTCACCCTAAACTTCAGTGATGGAATGAAATTAAAAAAAAAAAAAAAAAAAAAAGAGGAAAGGCAAAGAGGATAAATCCACTGTTTATTTCTATTTTGAATACTCTGAATACATTAACCCAGGATCCTAATAAACTCAATGGTTATGTATCTTGGTTGATCACTGTGGTGCATATTTATTAAGTGCTGGCTGAGTGCTAGGCACCACTGGGAAACTAGGGTCTTGCAAGTAAGAAGATGGGTCTCACTGTGTTGTGGCTTTTGGCCCCGTATTTAGTCCTATTATCCTTCCATTCTCACCATCATGAGACCACACACTAGTCTCCCTCTGACTACAGGCCTTGGCTTTCCTTGCCAAGAGGTCCTGCTGTCCCTGGTCTGCCCTTTGAATATCTTTATCCTTCAAGTCTCATCTCAAGGGATGAATCCCCAGACTTCAGAGCACAACTGGCTGTGAACTTGCAGGGGGTGAATCCTAAAACTGTGGAAGAGTCTTGGAGACATCGCCCTGAAAAGTGACAAGAGCTGTCCAGCATTAGAAACAACTGTTCACTGGCTCAGCAGAAGTGGTTATCCATTATGCGGTGGGAGTGGGCAGAGGTGTGTGAACTGGAGGAAGGCACGGCACAAGCAGGATGTATCCCCTTCATGACCAGCCTCGTGACAGTGGGGGAATCTACTCATCTCCATCATGTTTAGTTTCTTCCTCTGTACAGTGGAAAGGAAACTGCCTCCTCTCCAGATTGCTGAGGTAATAGAAATAGGGGATGATTATGACGCAAAGAGCACTCAGCGGATGCCCTCCTCTGCACACCTCTGTCAGTTTTGGTTTTCTGGAAAGTAGCTGTCAAGACAGAATTAAATGGGCAAGAGGCTTGTTGGGGAAAATGCTGGCATAGGACCAAATGGTGAGTGAGTTAGGGAAGTGCAGAGAGGCTCCTCCTGTGGGGCGGGCCTGGCCTCTGGGAAACAGAGGGGAAGTAGGAGGAGGCAGAAAGAGCCTGGGACTGCACCCCAACTCTGATGAAGTCTCAGCCAACAGACAGAAGCCAGAGCCAACTGTCCCCTTGAGGCCTCCTGCACTGAGGGGTGAAATGGCCTAGTCTTAGTCTCCCTGCTGTGTCCAGTCATCAGCTGGGAGCTGCCTTGAGAACAAGGCTGTGGGCGCTCAGCCTGGGCATCTGCCAGATCCTCACGATTGGCACTGGAGACTCCCTGATCTCCTTCCAGCAGATTCTCTGTGGAGGGACATCTGAGCAGTAACTGCCCCAGCAGTCACACACCCCTCTTTCTTCTTCCCTTGCTTGTGCGATGGGGCTGAACGTTTCTATCACTTACTGTGTTAGTCTGCCAGGACTGACATAATAACCAAATACCATGGATTCAGTGGCTTAAACAACAGAAATTAACCTTCTCCCAGTTCTGGAGGCTGTTAGCAGAGTTGGTGTGTCCCGAGTGCTCTGTCATGGCTTGTAGACTGCCTTCCTCACATGGTTTTTGCTCTGTGGGTGCACTATTGTTGTCTCTGCTGATAGGGACCCATCATAGTGGAGTAGGGCTCCTCTCTATGACCTCATTTCATTTTAATTTCCTCCACAAACGTCCTGTATCAGTACAGTTGCCTTGGGAGTTAGGGTTCCAAAACATGGAATTTGGGGGACACACACCACTCCTGTACTTCACCCAGTTGTTTCTTCCCTCTCCCTTCCACCTCTTTTCTCTCTCTTCAGTCAGTTAATGTGTTTTCACTCTCTTCTTCCCTCTCTTTCCCTCCTTCTCTCCCCCCCTCTCTCATTCTTCAGATTAAGAGTCTATCATATTCTACCCAGTGTTCTAGGGGTGAAGAGATGAAGATACAGATCTCTTCCTCAGGAGATGACTACTTGCTGGGAAGGAGCTAGTTGGGACTGCCAAGTGCTATGATGAGAGTAAGCCTGCAGGTTGGGAAAAAACACAAAAGAGAGATCTCTGATCCAAACTAGGCTTGCTGGGGCTCGTCCAAGAATACTTCCTGGAGGAGATGGCATCCAAATGAGTGCTAAAGAATGGGTAGAGTTTAGCTTGGAAAAATATGTATGTACAAATACAAGGGGTCCTGAGAAATTATAACCTGTTCAGCCAAGCACTGTTAGTCCAGCATGGCTGGGGCATAGGGCAAGTGCTGGGGACATGTGGGAGTCAGGAATGGGGGGGATGCCCTGGTACCAGTGCTGCCACCGAGGGAGTGTAGATCACACAAATTCTGATACTCTGCTTGGAACTTGCGTTTATCCTGAAAGTTGTGACAATGTCTCTTTCCCTCCTTCCTTCCTTCTGGTGGTTAAATATATTAACAAACCAGCTTCCCAACATTTCAGGGTGTCTGGACTTGATCTAAGGTTCACGGTGTTTTTCTCCCATCTTCACCAAATCACAGATGCAAATGATGTTTCCATGGAAAGGGCATCTTCCCCTTCCCTCTGGTGCCTTCCTTGCCCCCACCTGCCCACTCCGAAGTAGAACCGGCAGCTCACAGAGATGCAGCTGTCCCTGTGCTATAAACAGTGACATACCACCATCCCCCTGTTATTAGTGTAGCTGCTGAGCACATCAAACAAATGTCTTCCTCTTAGGAGCAGCATGCAAAATGGCCCAGAAACATCATATTAAGACCTGAAAGGTGCAGTTTAAATTTTCTGTGGCTGTGGAGATTCCCGCCAACATGGTGATTACAGACCAAGTGCAATGCAGCATGGTGCCCTGTAATTGGGGATCCCAGACTGTGGGCTGTAGTTGGGGTAAAGACCCGGTGAAAGGAGCATGCACTGCTGGACAGTGCTTGTGTGTGCTCGGTGTATTGTACATGCTCCCGGGGTTGTGCATATCCAATGCTGAAGCAGAGAGCAAATCCAGAGTCCAGAGACTTGGTTGTTGCCAACAAGGAAGACCAGGCTTGAGAAAAGTGTTGGTGTAAGGTCACTGTCACACAGCTAGTTTGCGGCAAAGTCGGAACTAGAATTCAGGATGCTGAAATGTAAGACCAAATCCAATCACTTGTTCATGAAGCATATTCTCAGTGCTTACAAAGTTCTAGGCTCTGTAGAAGGGAATCAAGAAAAAAGGGAATAAGGAAAAGGAATCTTCCACCCAGGAGCTTATAGTCTGACTGCATCCTAGAAGTATCCTGGTATTTAACATAAATTACCAAAGTCTGGTCCTAACCCTAGAAATTTTGACCTAATGGGACATTGGAGGGGCACAGTTATCAGTGTTTTCTAAAGCTCTCCATGGTATGAGAACTGTTGGTCCAAAGCCGTGCTGTCCAGCATGCGGCTATGAAGCACACACAGTATGCTATGGGACTCAGTATGAGCAAAAGAATACAAAATATCTCAGGAATAACTTCTTATGTTGATACTACATTGAACTGATAATACTTCAGATATGTTGGGTTTAAGAAAATATATCATTAAAACTAGTTTCAGTTGTTCCTTTTTATTGTTTAGAAATGTGGCTGCTAGGGATGCTTGGGTGGTATGCTAAATTTAGTGTCAGACTCTTGGTTTCAGCCCAGATCATGATCTCAGGGTGATGGTATTGAGCCCCACATAGGGCTCTGTTCTCAGCTCGGAGTCTGCTTGAGACTCTCCCTTCACCTCACCTAATGTAAATAACTCTTTTTTTAAAAATGTGGCTTCTAGAAAGTTAGAAATGCATATGTGGCTCATATTATGATTCCATTGGTGAACCCTGGTCTAGAGAAATTAGCATTTTTTTCTTAGGGACTATATAATTTTTCTCTCTGGTTCATACACACAAGGACACAGAGTGGTATAAATAGAGTGGCTTTTGATCATATCTTGGGCAGAAGTAGAAAGAAACTTTGCCCTCAAGTCACACTGCTTGGGTTCTAATCTCAGCTTCAATGATCATTTATTGGATGACTTTGGATAAGTCAACTTTCTGTGCCTCTATTTCTCATCTGTAAAATGAGGAGAATGGGGGATATTTAAGTTTTTGCTGAAATAATATTAGCTATTATTATTATTCTCCCTTCTGTGAGTTTTTTCTGTTAAATTTGCTTCTCAAACCTCATTCTGTGACCTCCTGACACTGAACTGAAACCTTGTCTTAGTTACTTACAGAATGCATCATTACTTCTAGCTAATTTCAGTCTGCAAGCATCAATTTAATTTCATATTATTATCCATTGTTATAACAAAAAATGTGGCCCCTTCTGGGGCAGCTGAGTGGCTCAGTCAGTTAGGCATCCAACTTTTGATTTTGTCTCAGGTCATGATCTCAGGGTTGAGATGGAGACCTATGTCAGGCTCCATACTCAGTGGGGAGTCTCCTTGAGGATTTTCTTTCTCTCTTCCTCTTCTCCCCCTGCTTATACTCTCTCTCTTTCTAAAATAAATAAATAAACCTTTTAAAAAATGTAGTCCTTTCCCCTTCTCATTGCCTTTTTTGTTAACTTCCAAGAAAAAGAGAAGTTAGATAAAAATAAGATGAGTCAGAGCCCCCCATTCCCTCCTCCCAGTTACTTTACCAGCTTCACATGACACTGAGTTGGGGGGCTTGCCAGTAGAAGCCAGGCTAAAATATTCAGGCAGATTTCTTTCTGAATAAGTTTCATTGAGACTCAGGAGTTTATCTTTGGTGGCAGGGATGTCTGGATGAGAACTAAGTGCAGGGATGACTAGATGAATATTTGTACAACCTGTGGGGGCATTTCTTCCATCTTCAGGCTGTTGGGCTCAAAGTAGAGATGGTCCCGTCCCTTTAAGAACTTGTACTGCATGCTTTGCTCCACGTTAATGAAAATCTTGACACAGCCCTGTCCTGCGAATATCCTAGTTCCTTTAGAAGACCAAAGCATTGCAAACATTTTTTGGGAGGGCTGCACTAAGAATGAAAATGAGTTATTATTTCATCAGAATCTTTAGAACTTCTGGTCTGGGACTCACCCTGGAATGTGGGCATAGACAGTCACATACCCGGAGAATGAGTTCGGAGAGAATGCTCTTGGAGTAGTTTCACTAGAAGAGAGCACATTCTGTATCATGGATGTTTTCAGCATATTCAGAGCTAGCTAGTACCTGGCACTGAAAATATGTAATGCACATTACATGAAGATCAGGGAACCACTGAGAAAAGTCTTGTAGTTACCCATCAAACTGGAAAACATCCAGAGGAATCCAAAAGAGACACATTTGAGACTGAAGTCTTTCACTAAATATGTGGACATAGGAAAACCACTTTCCTCTCTCAGCCTCCTTTTCCTTATCTGTAAAATGGGAGCAATCACCTTACTTTATAGGGTTATGAAAAAGGTTAGGTAAGAGGATGGGGATAAAAGTGTTCAGTAAAAAGGCTAAAATGAGGGCCACAAAGACAACAGGGTACTGATAATTCTGAACATGCAGAAGGTAATGTGATGGGGAGCCACCAGAGATTCTGACAGAGGAGCTGTGCTAGACATGATGGATTTATTGGGTTTTTGATTATTTTTAAATTTTACCTTATCACAACAGTAATACTTTCTTGTTGCAAAAAATATGGGGACGGGAAGCATAAAAAATTAATTTGTGATCTTATCTTAATCTACCACACAGAACGAACAGTGCCTGTTAATATTTTTGGGAAATCTTCATCACATAAAACTTAATTCAGTGAAATAAAAGAGAAAGAAAATTCCAGTCACTTAATGTTATTTGAACAAAGAGGCATGGTTTGAGCAGGTAGGGCATCAGGGTCAGGGGTGGGGAAATTTGGCAGAAGGTAAGGCTGGAGACAAATTAGATGGATTTTGTATGCAAAAGCACTAGTGATCCTCCCTTTTTATTATCTTTTTTTCAAGGTAAGTCATAAACCATTAACTTTCTTTTCTTTTTAAGATTTATTTATTTATTTTAGAGAAAGAGAGCCTGTGCAAGTGGGGGAGGGGCAGAAGGAGGGAATCTTCAAGCCCACTCCCCACTGAGCACAGAGCCCAACTCCAGGCTCCATCCCATGGCCCTGAGATCATGACCTGAGCCAAAATCAGGAGTCAAATACCTAACTGACTGAGCCACCCAGGAGCCCCATAAAAACTTAACTTTCTCTTCTTCCTCTTCCTAATCCAGCACCTTCTGATTTTCATCAATTCCTTCAACTACAATGACATGGTTTGCCATGGGAAATGTATACTCTTGTCTAACTAAGAGATCAGAGGGCTGGAGGGCCGTTCCCTCCCTGGATTTGCTGTGCTAGAGTGAGTAGTCATCTCATGTAACATGAATCGTGCACCTGGACTGGGTTCCCATATGGTCTGCTCTTTGGGTTATTAATGATTGGAACATGGTGGAACCTTCAGGTCCTCAACACTGTTGTACATATAAACCATCTAGAGTGCATTTTCCAGCTTTTGGCTTCCTGGCCTGGGCATCCTCCACCTCTCCTGCATCTTTTATAACGAACTCTGTCTTTTGTGGCATGTGGCTGAGAAGTCAGTGGATTTAGATATATTCCTGATTCCAAAGATACAATGAGGTAATAGAGTAGGAGGGAAAGACTCTGTGTGTGTGTGTGTGTGTGTGTGTGAGAGAGAGAGAGAGAGAGAGAGAGAGAGAGAGAGAGAGAGAGAAAGAGAGAGAGAGAAGGAAAAGCAAACTGAGCAGAGAAGCATAAAGAATAAAGAAAGGAAGAGGGAGAAAGAGACACAGAAAATCAAAGGTGTGATGAAGAATAGACAGGGAAGACAGAAGAAAGAGGGGAGGAGGAAGGGAGGATGCTTGAGTGACAGAGACAGAGTGAGTGCAGGGGAGACAGAGACAGTCATTACCACTTAATGATTAATACAGATTTTAAATGAAATATTCATGAAAGGAAATTAGAGCTATAGACAAACCCAAGACCACCCCCTTCGTCCTACCTTCCCCCTCCTTATGTGTGCTCTCTCCCGGAGATTCATGCTCTCTGCTGTTGTTGCACAGAAACAACTGATGGCAGTAACTGGGAGGGGAAGCTTGGTTCTTCAATGACATTTGGCTCCATTAAAAACTTGTCTGCTCACCTGTGTGGGTGGTTCCTGAGCCTCTGCAAGGGGGAGGCCCTTTAGAGAAGCCTCTTGGCACCTTGCAGGTGATCCAGACAGCTTCGCCTTCCTCTGAATTCCATCTGTGGCCAGACTCCAAGGGTTCCCCGAGTCAAGACCTTCCTCTCCTGCAGGAGCCTCGAGGGTAGTGGTAGCATACCTCCCTGTAGAGCCCTTCACCTGGCCCTCTCCCCAGCCCAGTAAACAAGAAAATTGCATCATGTCTCTGAGCCTCCACGTTCTCATCTCTGTGTATATGAATACGTGTTCTGCTGATGGTGTTACACATGGATGCCCCCAGAAGGGAGGTGAGAGCGCTCTCCCAGGGCTTGGTGCAGGGTGGAAGACTTGATGCTTTCCCCTTTGCTTCCTCCTTCCCTCCCTTGTTTCTCATCAGCAGACAATGAAACTCAGACCCATACTGGGTCTTGTTCCCTGAGTTCCCTGAGGAACCATACCAAAGCCTGTGACTGGGAACTGGGGCTCTTCACTGCTTTCATCCCATAGCTGAGGATGCACCAGGGAGGTTTTGCCTTGGGGAGGTAGTGTAAATGCTCTGTTTTCCACACCCCCCACATCTACATCTCCCTGCCTGGGGAGCTTACTGTTTCCATGCTAAGTCATGTGTAGGTTAAATTGCTTCTTCTGCCTGCTTTTTTTTTTTTTCCAAGTACCGTATTTCCTTAGCTCTAAGAGAGATGGGAGGTCAATTCTTTGATTATAAAAATAACCTGAGCTGTCAATTTCCCATTATAATATTATCTCAGATGGTCTCCTTCCCTTCTGACTTCCCTTGTTTAGTCTTGGGATGTCGGTTCCTTCATTTAAAATGGAGATGATAACTCTTATTTCCATAGGGCCATTTGAGGCTCAAGGGAGGGCTTTCTGAAGTGTTGAATATGGTGACAGTGTATGTGCAATCTTGCCTCCATTGAAAGCTCTGGGAAGAGAGGAAGCCCCTCTATCCTTCCAATGTGACATAACCAGTGCTCTTACAAAACGCCAGGTACACACAAGGTTCTCAGTTAATGTTTTCTGAACAAACGACTGACCTCAGATCTTCAGAGATTAATTTTTATTGTCTCCTACATATTTTCATCACTATTTAGAACATTTTTATTAGAGTTCATGGCTGCCAACATCCCCACTCCACCCACATCCCCTCCACGCACAATTCCAGCCCTTATCCTGCATTCTGGGGTAGAGTTGATGAATGGCTCAGCAGTTCAGAGCATACATTGGGTCAGCCAAGACTGGACGATAGGGATTTCAAGAGGCAAATACAAGGAGATTGGATCACTGTGGGCTGATTCAGAGCAGATGAAAAGCTTGTGCTGACCTCAGGAATAGGTGTTTTTTGTTTGTTTTTGTTTTTTTTAAATTACATATAATGTATTATGTGTTTCAGGGGTACAGTTCTGAGATTCATCAGTCTCACACAATTCACAATACTCACCATAGCACATACATTCCCCAGTGTCCATCATCCTATCCCTCCCACCCTCCTCCTCTCCAGCAACCCTCAGTTTGTTTCCTAAGATTAAGAGTCTCTTATGGCTTGTCTCCCTCTCTGGTTTCATCTTGTTTCATTTTCCCCTCCCTTCCCCTATGATCTTCTGTCTTCTTTCTCAAATTCCTCATATCAATGAGATCATATGATAATTGTCTTTCTTTGATTGACTTATTTTATTGAATGTAATACACTCTAGTTCCATCCACGTTGTTGCAAATGACAAGATTTCATTTTTTGATGGCTGCAATAGTATTCCATTGTGTGTGTGTGTGTGTGTGTGTGTGTGTGTGTGTGTCTGCTGTGTATCACATCTTCTTTATCCATTCTTCTGTTGATGGACATCTAGGATTTTTCCACAGTTTCATCTTGTTTCATTTTTCCCTTCTTTCCCCTATGATCCTCTGTCTTGGCATAGTCCTTAATACTCTGTAATATGCCACCCATGTTCCTTATTTACCTTGCTTATTGCATGTTTCCCCCCAACTCTGTAAGCTCCATGAGAGCAGAAAGGTTTAGCTTTTTGTTTTTTTTTCCTGTTTTGTTGTTTCCCCTATACACCCAGGCTCAGAGCACTACCTGATACATATTAAGCATGCACTAATTATTATTTATTTAATTAGTTAATTTCCTACATAAGCAGTGCTTATTCCTTTACATAACACAAAACCAAAACACAAAGTTTTAAATGCATCTTTTTCTTTTTCCTGATAGAAATGCCTTAGAATATATTACCTGATGCCCTGACTTCCTAAACAGAGCTGAGATAATGATAGGTGATGTTTTTAGTACTTTCACTTAGTAACAAGTACTTTATTTGATTGACTCACTTAATCCTTTTGTTATGCTTTTTCTGTAGATGAGGGAAATGAAGCACAGAGAGGGTAAGTGATTTACTCAAAAATCACACAGCGATTAAATTACAGACCCAGCGTTTGAACCCAGGCAGTCATGGTCTGAGAGTCTGAGGGCTTAACCATCACACTATATACTGTGTCTGGATATGAATTAGGTGGTTTGCTGAGAGTCAGTGTCTTTCCTCTGAAGGCCAGATCTATCACAGTGACTCCCTGAAGGGATCCTTAGATCGGAGAGCCTTCTTGCCACACAGACCACAGATAAAATCCAGTTTTCTGATGTTCCTTCTCCTTCATCGTTAGCCATTACTAGGTAATGTCAGGAATTTTCTGAGAAGTCTTGCTGTGATGATGTTTCTGTTCTGCTGTGTCTTAGAGGAAACCAGATGGTGAGGATCTTGTTTTTATGCCCCAAGGGGATTAACCTACTAAATCCTACTAGCAAACTTCTGGAGAACTCCTGAAGTAGAAAACTCAACAACTTCTGAAGTGCAGCCTCTCTGCATAATGTCCTCTCCACAGCCTTGGGGTCAGAGGTATCCTGGCATTGTCCTTTTTATCCTGCAGCTGTGATTGTGTTGGTGCGTACTTGGTTAACACTCATTCTGTCTGTGTGTCTTTGAATCTTAACCATCATTGTTTTTCTATTCTTACTGTGTTCTAAAAGGGAAGTGATCACTCAAAGCAAATCAATGTGACACTTGCATCTTATTTATGAGGCACAAAAGCCCTTCCCTTGCCCTTGGTGAACCAGAAGAGAATTTTGATCTTGGAGCTAGGTCAGGTCCCAAGAATGCTGTGCATATGAGTTGTTCTGCACTGTAGCAATAATACAGGTACTGAGGTACTCGGTATGGTTTGCAGCATGAATTAAAGGGAATAACATACCACGAGCTCTGTGATAGCCAAAAAGCATTTGCCTTTGCATGTTAGTTTGTAGTTGGGGGTGGTAGAAGCCTGTTATTGACATAGGTTATACAAGTTTATGGGAACCACCTCACTGTCTTGACCTCAACAAGTCTATTTTCCAACCAATAAGCACTTACACTAATATTTATTAAGAACTAGGTCAAAACAGACATAAGGGCACACGTTCCTTTCCTAAACTTATTTGTTTCCTCTATATAAATAAATATTGACAAGTATGGCAAAAAATTCAGTGATCATCCACATTTTCACTAGTCACAATCAATGATCCATCCTATAGGTAACATGTTGAACGCATTTCACATTGGGTACATTCCTAATGGCTTTATTGGATTAATTCATTTAACCCTCACAATGCAAATTTAAAGCATGAATATAAAGAATGAAGGAAGCATTTAAAATAAATTTCTTCCTTGGTTGATATTGGAGAAGCTAGCTTTGGGGAAATCTATAAATATTTTGTCTGAATAGGAGTCTCCCTCCTGATTTCCACTTTGAAATCTTCAGTTCATCAAATATTGCCACCTCCATGAAGTCCTTCTGATTTCTCCTCAAGCATGCAAATATTTCCTCCTCATTTATGTCTCAAAACCACCTGGCTGTACTTTTCCATGCCACTGATGGCACTGACCCTATTCTGCCAGGCACCTTGGTTCTCTGAGGATGTGGGCTGTACTACAAGCAAGGGATCTGGAGTCAAAAGACATCTGTTTGACTTGTCCCAGGCTCCCTGGGTAAATGATACCAATCAGAGTATTATCTTCCTCAGGGAATTTATGAGACCTAATGAAAAAACATATAGGCAGTACTTTGTTAACTGAAAATGGAGGTTACGGCATTTATTACTATCACTGGTGTGTAAACACATCAAAAGGAATGCTGACCTGAGCCATATTTGTGTGTTCTTTGACACCTTGAGCATTGCCTGGGAACTAGCAGATGTCCTAGATGTGTTATCAAAGGAATGGTTTTAGTAGACAATCAACTGTCCTCTTTGCAGTCAATCACATGAAACATCTCAACAGCACCTTCCCCCAGATGCAGAAGCAGGCTGGACAGACCCTTAGCTTGGGCTGGATTCTTTAAGGTCAATGAAGCACCATGTATCCTTTAGCTAGCCAAGAGGATACAAAAGACTATTGGAGATGTTTTGTCAGAAAAGGGGAAACTAGTCTTTTAAAAAGTCATCTTAATGTGACCAAATCCTATATCATGAGGTCAGAAGGCAAAGTCAGAGATGCAAGAGGTATGCACTCCATGGGGCAGAATGACAGCCCTTCAAGTTTGATTCCCAAAAGCAGACGTGCTTGGCTGTTCTGCACTTCTGGAAAGAAGGCTGTATTTGTGAAGTGATGGAATAATTTCCATGGCAACAGACTGTCTGGTGTCAGAAGAACAGACATGAAAGCTCCACGTGCCAAGCCTGTATTTATGTGATGCTTATCTTTCTGCCTCCTACAATGCAGAGGGGGCTTGATCTCTCAGCAGACATCTTTTACTGTCCAAATGATGCCAGTGTAGAAATCACGCCATTTCTATCAGACTTCCACATCTAAGGTTGAGTGTACTATTTCTGTCTTGTAAAATTTTTAGTAGCCTGAATGGAGCTGTCAGGGTCTTTGTAAACAGATCTTGCTGGAAACTCAGAGGGTGACACGGGGGTGATGAAGGAGGCAGCTAAGGCCTGGGCCTTGGTCTCCTAGGGAAATTTTCTGTTGTCACTTTCCCAGCACCTTGCTGCAGGATGAAGGGAGAGAGGGGAGGTAGTTAGAGGACCAGGATGGACCCTCACTCCAGAACCCTGACCAAGCAGAGTAGAACTAGGTAGAGAGGCTGCTCCCTATTGCTATAGGCATCCTCCTGCAATTGATAGCTCCTGAGAGAAACTCTGCTCTTACCCTCAGCTCCTAATCTCTGATGCTTCCCATGACTTTTTCACGATAATCTGTGCACTAGAGACCCCAAATCAAAAACTGTTCTTGGCTCCTTTCCTGACCCCAGGCTTCTCTACAAACCATAATACCCTAGACTTGTTTCTTAGGAGTTAACACTCCCTAACTCCTTCCCATCTGCCCAAACAACCGGTCAAGTACATCAGGAGAAACCCAACTACCCCTGTCTTGCTGTGTTCCTCAGAGACTGTGTGTTAAGTAATGTCTCCAAAAGGGAAGTACTTTTTTTTTTTTTAAAGATTTTACTTATTTATTTGAGAGACAGAGAGAGTGCATGAGCATCAAGGGGGGGCAAAGAAAGAGGCAGAAGCAGACCCCCCACTGAGCAGGGAGTCTGACATAAGGCCCAATCCCAGGATCCCAAGATCATGATAAGATGATTTACAGACTGAGCTACCCAGGCACCCCAGGGAACTACTTTCTGTCACTCTGGGTCAGAAAGGGTCAACTTACCTGTGGTAATGATTGTGCATATGTCTGAATTTGTTAAAAACTATTCAGTTGTACACCTTACATACACAAATTGAATGGTACATGAATCACATTTCAATAAAGCTGTTTTAAAAGGCAAGTTAGAAAAGTACAGTCTCCTTAAACAAGTGAGGTCAAATTTTAAAAATAAATATATCTCGATTACAACAGATTTAGAGGGAAAAAATACTGTATACATCCTAGAACAGGTGGTATGTGGATACGGTGATGAGCATTGAGGAAAAACTGGTATGATAGGAAAAGCTTAGGCATCCCCTCTGGTAAATCTTTCCCACAGTCCTTGTTAGAATATATGCCACTTCTAAGTGTTCTATACATTGTACACCTACCCTTTGTAAGCCAATTATCATACAAGATGGTTGCACTCTGTTTATATTGTCCTTCTCCCTCACAAAGCACTGAGTACTCCTTCTGTGGGATCCTTGGCACTTTGTATGGCATCTATAGGCAATGTGTGAACTAGAAGTCAGGGTTTCTCAACCTAAACACTATTGGACCAGATGGTCCTATGCATAATAGGATGTTGAGTAGTAAACCTGGTCTCTACTCACAATAGAAGACACCAGTACCCACCTCATGTATGACAAAATAAAGTATCTCTTGACACTGATAAATATCATTTTGGGGAAAAATCACTCCCCGTTTAGAACCACTGCTCTAAGTCAATAATCATTGAACACTGGATACATATTTATGGCCACCTTTGATGAATCAGGTACTATTCTAGGCAGTGGGGACAGAGCAGTGACCAAGATGGACAAAGCTCCTACTCTTAAGAAGTTTATATTCTAAAGAGGAAGATAGAAACCAAGTGAGCAAATTAATAAACATGCTTATTCAGATGGCAATAAACACTAAGAAGAAATGCATGGGGTGGTGGAATTGAAAGTGTTCGGTGACCAAAGACAGTTCTTCTGAGGAGGTGATATGGAAGTGAGATCTGAGCATCCAAAGGAGCTGGTCATAGGAAAGGAAAGAGACTGCCTTGTAGGTAGAAGGACAGCCAGAAGGAAAGTCCCAAAGGATGGAATGAGCTCGCTGAGCTTGGGGAGCAGAAACAGGGTCAGCATGACAGAGCCCAGGGAGAGAGGTCATGGTAGGCATTCCAGTACAAGATGCCTGGGTTTTCTTCCAAGGGAGATGGGAAGCCATTGGGGTGCTTACGTTGGCATGGAGTAATTTATTTTTAAAAGTTCATCCATTCAAATGGTCCACAGGGGTGCACAGAGGGAAGAATAAAATCAGTGAGGGGACAGCAGCTGTCATCCAGGGAAGATCTGGGGGAGCCTCAACTAGGATGGTGGTAGTAGAAATGAGAGCAGTAAAAACATGGCAGCGACTAAAGGAAGATAATCCTAGTGATAGAAGAAATGAGGGAAGGCCTCAAGCTGGCACAAGAACCAGAAAAAGGGAGAGACGGAGTTTCTCTCTGCAATTAGGAGTCCATCAGTCTTAAGTGCGCCAGAGTTCATTGAGGGGAGAAACAAGACTGGCTAATCAAATTAGACTCCATTCTCTTAAGATTTTTCCAGTCTGTGGTTCAAGTTGGGTTTCTTTTATGGAAAGACCATTGTTTTGTTCTTATAAAGGGGGTTAATAGACTGTAACACCAGCTTAATTATAACTTGCTTCCTTGACCACGTTTTCTGGTTTAATATTTACTCAGCTTAGTGTTTATCATGGATCTCAGCGTAGGGTGGGGCCATTGAAAAAATATCCCTGAATACAAACCTTCAATAGTTCAAACACTGTGTTAAAAATAGACCAGTCTCGGGGTTCCTGGGTGGCTCAGTCGTTAAGTGTCTGACTTCGGCTCAGGTCATGATCCCGGAGTCCTGAGATCGAGCCCTGCATTGGGCTCCCTGCCTGGCAGGAGGCCTGCTTCTCCCTCTTTCACTCCCCCTGCTTGTGTTCCCTCTCTTGCTGTGTTTTTATCTGTCAAATAAATAAATATTTAAAAAAATAGGCTGGTCTTTCATAGCATATCTTGGAGGCTGGGGTGGGGGGAGGGGGGACCACAGCATGGACAGAGTCTTCTTGAGTCTCTGTTAATTCCTGTCAACTTTAATGAAATTGATAGCATTAATAACAACAATGTGATAACTACAACTGCCATTTACTGAGCCTACTACACACCAGGCGGTTGGTATTACATTAGGTTTAATTCCCATTACAACCTTACAAGGAGGTGTTACAGCTTCCATCTAACAGATGGGGCAACAATGACTCAGGAAGGTGAAATAATATTACCAACATCACACAGCCCATGTGTTAATTTCTTAAGGCTACTGTGACAAATGACCACAAAGTCTATTACTGTTCTGGGCACCAAAAGTCTGAAATCAAGATGTTAGGAGGGCTGGACTTTCCCCCAAAGGCTCTAGGGGCGATCCTTTCTTGGTGCCTCCAGATTCTGGGGGCTCCTGGGGTTCCCTGGCTGTGGCCCTGCTTCATTCCCACTTTGGTGTCTAACTTCACATGCCTTCTCCTCGTCCCCCTGTGTTTGCCCTTTTCTCTTATTGGGACACTTGTCATTGAAGACAGGGCCCATCCAGATAGTTCAGGATGATCAACAACATATGCAAAGACCCTTTTCTCCACCTAAGGTCACATTCACAGTTATCAGGGGTTAAGACATGGACATGTCTTTTGAGGGCCACCATTCAACCTGCCACAGCTGATGACTTGCAAGGGACAGAGCCTTCCCTCTGTGTTGCACATCCTTGAACACACTACACTTGCATCATAAAAGAAATTGGTGTGCCCAGCCCTTTCTTTGTTAGTCTTCATAACCTCATACATTCTTATAGCCCGTTTTCAGTGACTATGACCAACCTTTTTTCATCTAAAATAAACTTAGCAGCATAATACAGTAAAAGTTATAATTATAGGTTTCACGAGGATGGAAGCTTTCAAAATGGTGGCAGGTATTTAAAGAATACTCTCATGTTGAAAGATGCCGGTCTTGCTAACTCTAATTACAAAGGAGGGTAAATAATGTCAAAATACATCTTGGGAGTTTTCAGTGCAATAAAAAGTAAACGTTAACAGCTGAACAGCAATTGACATCTGGATGGATTGATGATACAGCTTTTTTCTTTCTTTTCTTTTTTTTCCCCCCTGCTGTTAATTAAAAGTTAGTTGTACCAATAGAAAGTAAGGCCAGATTTTTAATCCCTAACAGCTTCTCAACCTTTCCCCTCATTCACATTAAAGCTGAAGTCTAAATAAAACCCACAGCAACTAGGTCTGTGTGTTACAGAGGGAGGCAGAAAGCAAATGAGTCATCTTCTAAAGTACTGGGGCATCCAAACCATCCAGACATTCTTGATTCTGGAGAACACCAGGCACTTGGTTGCATAAAGTTAGCTGGATCAGTTTGTCTGTAGATTGAGTGGTATTCTTCAAGATAGTCGGCCAATGGTTGGTTGCTCTGCAGAAACCCTCTGTCCCTCAGCAAAGTGAGGGGCTCTTTCTCTGATGATGAATGGGGCTGGAATCTCCGGGCAATGGAGAACCATCCTCCTACCCTCCACTGTGGGATTGTCAGCAACCCCAGGACTGTATAATGTGTCAGTGATAAGGGAAGGAAGGACACTGAGCACACTGAGATGAACCTAAACTCTTGAGTTGAGTGACTTTCAAACTCAATGATCTGAACTGGTTCTTGATGGAAAAACAGTATATATGTGTCATCATAAAACATGCAAAGGATAAGGAATTATTTGGAAAATGTAAAAAATTAAATAAATATGGCTCCTTGATGATACTATTTCTTTGATTTTTTTTAAAATTGTATTTATTTGACAGAGAGAAACACAGCGAGAGAGGGAACACAAGCAGGGGGAGTGAGAGAGGGAGAAGCAGGCTTCCCGTCGAGCAGGGAGCCCGATGTGGGGCTCCATCCCAGGTCTCCGGGATCATGACCTGAGCTGAAGGCAGTCGCCTAACCAACTGAGCCACCCAGGCGCCCCTATTTCTTTGATTTTATAGTTTGCTTTTGACAATGGACTGTGATAGGATGTGGCGTAATCAAAAGCATCACACACTGCTGATATGGGAATGTAAAATGGTCACTTCGGAAGAAGGTTTTGCAGGTATTCAGATAGTGAAATAGGGAGTTACCCTATGACCCAGCAATTCCACTCCTAGGTAACCACCCAAAAGAAATGAAAGCATACGTCTACACAAAAACTTGTTTATGAATGTTCATAACAGCATTATTCATAATAGCCAAAAAATGGCAAAAATACAAAGGTTCATCAAGTCAAATGTGGGTAACAAGATGTGCTCTATCTACCCAAGGAAATATTAGTCAGCAATTAAAAGAGAAATGAAGGATCCATGCTAACACATGCAAAGACCCTTTCTCCAGATAAGGTCACATTCACAGATTCCAGGAGTTAAAACATGGATAATACAATGCTTGACTGCATAATGTTAAAGTGAAAAAGCCACATACAGAAGATCACACATTGCATTATTCCACTTTTATGAAATGTTTAAAACTAGCGAATCCATAGAAATAGAAAGGAAATTAGTGTTTCCTGGGACTTAGGAATTAGGAAACGGGGATTATCGGCTGGTGAGTAAAGTATTTTTTGGGGGGTGTTATGGGTTCTAAAATTTATTGTGGTGATGTGCAATTCTGTGAATATACTAAAAACATGGAATTTCACATGTTAAAGTGTAACTTGTATGTGAACTTTATCTCAGGAAAGCAGTTACAATAATTTAAAAAAATTAAAATGTAACATTGTAAGTCCCTTTTAAAAAATAGTGCAAGATGCATCATTTAATATTGCTCTCTCCAATTCTGCAGAGGAGGTCTGCCACAATTTCACATCCCTCAGCATTTATGCTGTTGTTTATTTGGATTCTTTGCTCTTCTTCACTCTTTTAAGTAGTGCCAGCAAGAACACCTTCATGCTTAAAGCTTAAAAAGACTATCTCTCTCTATCTATCTATCTATCTATCTATCTATCTTTATTTATTTATTTATTTATTTATTTATTTATTTATTTATTTGTTTATTTATTTATCATCTCCTTATTCAATCTTCCATCCATCCATCTCTTATCCTTATTATCTATCATCTATTATCTCTCATCTACCTACCTATCCAAACATCCATTCATCCATCCATCTCTCCATTTCTTATCTTTATTATCTATCTATCCATCTATCTATCATCTATCTAGCTATCTATAATCTGTCTATCATCATATACTTACCTATCCAATTTTCCATCCATCCATCCATCCATCCATCCATCCATCTATCCATATATCCTTCATTCATCCAACTATCTCTTATTATCTATCTATCTATCTATCTATCTATCTATCTATCTATCTATCTATCTATCTTTATCATCTATGTATCTCCTCCCTAGGGTAGATTCCTAGGTCAAAGGGACAAATCAACCTCATAAGACCAACAGGATAAATGGGGGTCTCTGTCCTCCTCCCCACTTCTCCATTTTTCTCTTCCTCTTTTCTCCTTCCCCTCCTCTTCCCCCTTTTCCTTTCTTTTTTCTTAGTTTACAAACTTATTGAAAAAATTTCTCTCTAGTAATTCTGAGACTTTAACTGCTAGGACAAGTCTAATAGATAAATATAAAAGTCATGAGAAGAATTTTTTTTCTGTATCAACACCAAAGAACTTATACATACAAATGATTCAGAAAGACTTCAGGTGGGATCTAGCAAGCTCTTTGCTCATGGTCTGCAGAGAGTCCATCACCTTTCCTCTCCAGCTCTCTCTCTTTCTTTAGCTGCTTAGTTCCCATGTGGTTTTAGGATCTACTAAGTTATGTTCTTGTCTTCAGAACTTGCCGGTTCTTGCTCACTTTCAGCCAGTCGGATTCATTTGTTCAGCCGATGCTGTGGGGCACTTGCTGTGTCCCGGATACTGCACTTGGCCCTAGAGCTCAGTAGGGAGCAAGGCAGGACCGGTTCCTACTATGGACACCTCGTGACTTTCTGGACTCCTGTGATGGGTACAGCCTGCTCCTAGCTTGATGAGGGGTAGTGTCTTATTTCAAGGCAATAGGACATCAACCTTAGAAAAATACTCCTGATATCATGAAGCTTACTTTCTAAGAGGACAATAAACAGATGGATGAATCAATGCATAATTTTATAAAGAAAAATGAAGCTAGTAGGAACTAGAGAGCAAGGGGACAGAAAGTGAAGACTCCTTTGATTCAGGTGACATTGTGCAGAAGCACCAGGAAATGTTGCTCGTGATGTGGTGTGTGCAAGACATTCTCAGATCCTGAGATTCATGAATGAGTAAAATTATGGAAAGGACTGATGGGCAGACCCTAGGGCTGGCAACATTTATTTTAGCAAGTAGAAAATACATCACAACATTACAAAACCCAAACAACTGCTTTATCTTATCATCATGAATTCAAAAAGACACGTTGACACCAAGGTTTGTCACAGATTGGTGAGTGCTTGATCATGGACTGGTATTTCAAAGCCATGAGTTTTGCCCATTGGTGTTCTGTGTTCAGCTAGGTAGATGGGTAATACCAGACGTTTTTATGGGTAGAGAAACTGGGACTTTAAAGGTGTAGTAAATTTCCAAAGGTGTATAGTTAATAAATGGGAAAACATTTCAAACCCAATCCAAGCCCCGACCGATTCTCTTCAGCAAAGGAGGGATTTGAGTTTAGGCTTTGCTGAGTGCAGGGAGGGGTTGGAAATACATTTCAGCATTATGTTGGCTCTGTAGCTTCTCGTACTTTGGGATACAACATCTGTTCCCTTTGTGTTGTTCTGTAAGTGGATGTCTCCTGTTTAGCCTCTCTGTGTCCCGTCCCCATATTTTCAGTGATAACACACTTATTTTACTTTGGGGGCTACCTCATCCCACTGACTACAGTTTTGGTGGGGCTATACTCATAGTGCTCTCCCTCTCCTGGCCGAGGAGTATGCAGGTGATGTGAGTGAGGCCAGAGTCTTGGCATAGAATTTCATTCTTGAGTAGAGCAACACAAATGCTGAAAACAGATGTATTTCAGCTCCAAAACCCTCCCCGAATAAAAGGCTATTTGTTAATCCTTCCTGCCTGGACTCAAAGGAGTTGCTTTGATGTCTGCTTGCTCCTTTTTAGTTCTTTGGGATCTTTTTCCCCTTACACTCATCTTCAATCCTTCCAACAAATTTTTCTTTCTTCTTCCCTCCCTCTCTCCCTCCCTTCCTTCCTTCCTTCCTTCCTTCCTTCCTTCCTTCCTTCCTTCCTTCTTTCCTTCCTTCCTTCCTTCCTCTCTTTCTCTTTCTCCCTTCCTTCCTTCCTTCCTTCCTTCCTTCCTTCCTTCCTTCCTTCCTTCTTTCTTTCTTTCTTTCTTTCTTTCTTTCTTTCTTTCTTTCTCTCTTTTTTCTTCTTATGCCGAGTCAGAGTCATTCTCTGTTGCTTGCCACTATGTGGCAGAGCCTGGAGATTACATCCTAGGTTTTATATCAGATGAACCTCTCTGTTCTTATCCCAAATCTACTATTTACTAACTATGTGACATTGGACCAGTCACTTAATCTCTCTAAGTATGCTTTCTTACCTATGAAGTGGGGATAATATGGTGTTGAAAAAGTGAGCTGCTGCATGTAATTTGCTTAGCGGAGTGTTCTTTCTTATCAATTCCTTAATAAATATTAGCTGCTCTGATCTGCCTTCACAAACTAAAGAGAAGCATGGTCTCTCTACTTCAAACCAGGACCAGATAGTTTGCACCACACTAAATATAGATAGATATTGGGGGAAAAAATCACAGGAATGGAATTTTCAAAATCGAAGCCAAAGATAAACTGAAAACATACCAAAGCAGAAGAATCTGGGCAATTTATTGGACCAGAGATTTTCAACTTTGGAGCATAAAGAACTCACAAAATTGTAGGGTTTATTACCCTGATTTCGAGTATTTAAAAGATTTTTATTCCTGTTTTACAGTTGAAGTAAGTGTCGACCTTTCATTCCACAAATATTTATTGCATGCCTACTGTGATTCTGGCATGGTGCTGAATCTTGGGATAAGGAGGAGGAAGATATGACTGGGGTATCCAATATGGGTATTCCTGGTTAAGGGTGGGTGCTTTCCATCTGATGATTCAGTGACCCAGGCTTTTTTACATCTGGTGGAATCACCATCCTCAAGGGCTTCAGAATCCTCTGTCTCTAGTCAGATAATGGAGAAGGTGTAGCTGCTTCTTAACCTAACATTGTTAAGGTGGCCCAAAAGCCTGGAAGACATGGCTTGCCCTCCTGGTTGATTGATGTGATCACACAGCCTCACCTGGATGCAGAGGCACCAAGAAATGCACAGCCCCTTCCAAAAGAGCTCTGTGGTACAAAAGGGAGCAGAAACTATTGCTGAAGTCCAGTGTCTGCTCCTCTGAAGGCGGGGCTCTCTGGGCTTTGGTCTCTAGTATTCAAAAGATGGCTTTGCGGGGCGCCTGAGTGGCTCAGTTGGTTAAGCAACTGCCTTCGGCTCAGGTCATGATCCCAGAGACCGGGGATCGAGTCCCACATCAGGCTCCCTGCTCAGTGGGAAGCCTGCTTCTCCCTCTCTCACTTCCCCTGCTTGTGTTCCCTCTCTGGTTGTGTTTCTCTCTGTCATTAAATAAATAAAAATTTTAAACAAACAAACAAAAAAACACAAAGGATAGCTTTGCTTGTTCTATGGTTCTAAAATTTCTGAAATTTAAGAGGTGGGAGACCTTTATTCAACTCACCAAATTCACAGCTTAGACACGTGCATGTAAATGCATGCGGGCACACACATACACACACACACACACACACACACACACAGTTGGAAACAGAGAGAGTACTGAATCATCGTATTGTAATACTTTGGTCATTCTTTGTAGCCTTTACTAGAACATGTCTACATACCTAACTCAATATCACACACACCGAACTTTGAGAACATTTCATATTTATATAGGTTTGTGTATGTTGGAGGATGTGTGAAGTTTGTCATGTCTGAGGAGATTTGGGCCTGATGTCTGGTGGGAAGGACAAAAGATTCATTCACATTAAAACTGTGACCTTTAATTCTAAGGTGAATTTTTCCCATTCTCATTCTCTCCTCTTGCTTCTCCTCTTCTCCTGTTTTGTTTTCTTTGGTAGCTGAAGAAGGATCTAAGTCAACTGACTTCGTGAAGATTAATTCACACAATGTAATAAATCAAGAAATGCGGATTTCAAGTGTGGGTATTTGCATATGCAAATCAAACTGGGCTTTATATATTGTCAAGTATCTAACAAGGAAATTAAAGGGAAATTAAATTCTACTTTCAAAATCTTACTTTCAACATTTCCCTGCATTTGTCTTTTTATGCACTGGAACTGAAGATCTGTTTTTACTAGTGCTTTTTCTGTACTATGTGGACTTGACCTCTGTCTCCTGCCAATATTTTCAGCCGCAGTTTGTATAAACATTGCACTATCCAATGTGTCATTCCAAATCAAACTTGAACACAAAATTGTGATGGTGAGTGGATATTTTCTTTTATGACAACTGGTTCACTCGATCATTGACCCAAAGGTTAAAGATAGAGGTGACAATACAGCCTCTGGGTCCCTATATCTCCATCCCCTCTCTATCTCTACATATATATATCTATATTTGTGTCTATTTCTACACATTTGGCTAGGATTGCTTTAAATACTATATAATAAGATAATATACCATGAACTGGCAAAAATCTCTGAAACCAATTTCCTTTTCCTTTTGTGGCTATGCCTACTATGTCCAGGTATGCTGTTGGTGCTCAGGAGTTAAACACCAATCCCTCTACTCTTTAGTAGTGGAGACAGACTTGCAAAACACAGGGCCAAAAGTTAAGTGACATCCAAGATCACGTTCCTCGGGAGTCACAAAGCCAGGATTTCAGAATCTGTGTCATTAATGAGTGCTCCGTATTCATTCACATTTGTGTTGAGATACAAATGAGGAGGATTATACCATTAACACGGCAGAGGGATAACGAGCGTCCCTAGGATGGTACTGTTCTGTTAGTATTACAGAACATGAACATCTAATCCTGGAAGGGCTTCTGAATCCACTTTAATCATTGCTCTGAGCTAATAGATAGGGCAGGGGAGGTGTGTCAAGGGGCAGCTCACCCACATTCAGGTCTCCTTGTCCCCAAGGCAGCATATGCTCCATTATTCCAGAATCAACTCATGACACTCGGGGTAAGAAGCTCTTCCAAGTTCTAGGTTTTATTTGCTAGCTCTTTGCCTTCTTTCTAACAAATCATGAGTTTGACAGTGTGGGCTTTGGCCTCAAACTCTCTTTGTCCCTGCTCATGTCTTGATTTACTCCCTGGGATGGAATCGTTTGCTCATTCTGTTTTCACTAAGCCCCTGTATGCCTCCTATCCTGAGCCTGGAGCAGGAGATGGTTTTCTAGCATGTGAGTAACAAAGCTGGTTCTGTTGCTTACTGGATATCTGGTTATGCAAGAATCATTTAGTTCCTTTTTTTCTTTTGTTTCTCTCATCTCTAACATGGGGCTGAGACTATCTCATAGGGTTGTTGTAATAATAAAATGCGTTCTATATGGAACGAGATTTATCCTTATTTGAGGAAGTTATAATCTAATGGAGGAAACTGATATTACAGATATTTGCAAAGCTAAGTAACAAGTGTTGTATAAGAGAGAGCCCAGGGTCCTGGGAGACTGTATAAGACAGGCATTTGCCCCAGGCTGGAGGGTATGGGGCCTCTAGGAGTCCAGGAGGATATCCCATCTGGACCAAATCCTAGGGAGGGCATTCTGGGCCCAGAGGGAAGGCCTGCAGGCAAGAAGAGCACAACACCTTCTAGGCACAAGTAGGCCCATGAACTGCTTCTTCAGAAGCAGAGTCATAGTTGGGGAAAGGGACAGGAGTTGGATGAGCCAGGAGAAACACACCGAGGTCAGAGCACATGGGTCCCGTGCGTCATCCTAAGAAGTTCAGACTTGTTCTTCAAGCCAAGTCAAATTGTTTGCAAAATCACTCAAAGCCACTGTTGTGCGATGGGAGCATGAGAATCATGATGCAGTGAATGCTGGCTATGCCTTATGTGCTTTATCGAAACTCTCTGAATCCTCGTGACAGCCCTCCCTCCATAGGAAGCATTATTACAGACGAATACACTGAGGCTCAGAAAAATCAACTTTCAGGAGGTTACATAATGGGTGGCAGAGCTGTGATTTGTATTATTCCATCAGACTGTGACACTTTCTTCTGCCATGCATAATACATTAATTCTCCCCCCAAAAATCTCATATAGAAGCTGAATGAATAGAACTGAAAAAACCCCAAACTTTGCATGTGCTATGGAGGAGTCATATTCCACAGAATCCAAAAGTATTACTAACATTCTTGATTATGCAATGATTATTTAAAACATTAAAACTGGTTTGAAAGTTAGATGCAAATAGTTCCACTCTTATGTAATTTCCTGCCTCAAACCCTGATTTTTTTTTTCCAGCTTATTTAAAGTGATATTTGGGAAGGAGAAGAGATTTATTTTAAAATGTAGGAAAATGACTGGCTAGTGGTGATTTTGCAAGAGATTGAGCAGGGAATTCAGCGTGAGGCTACAAGGGCGGTTTCATAGGATTTTACAAGATTTCTTCAAATATTTGTGAGGCAAGACTGACTACACTATTTCTCCTCTTGACAAGGGAACACAAAACATGCTCATCCCTAAGACCCACTCTCTGGTTCCACACATTTCCTGCCTTTGGAATTTTGGAAGCGTTTTTGGTGCCAATTTTCATAATTTCAATATTTTTTAAAGATCTCTCCATATCTTTCAATAAGGCCCATATTTCAATACAGACTTAAATGATGTATTTCCAGAGATTCCTGTATGGTATTTAATTTGGTACTTGATCTTCACAATTGAACAGCTTGAATCCATCAAGAATTCCAACAGAACCAGAGATTCCTGCTATGAGCCCACCAAGTGGTTTTTATCTGTGTCTCAGTTGTTTAGCTGCTGGTGTCAGTGCTTTCATTTTTCCATTTCTCACTTATCTTTATAAAACATTAGGAAAAATTTTGGCAAAACATTGAAGTAATTACACAAACAAGGTTGCAAAAGCGGGTGATACTTAAAATGTCTGAATTCTGAAAATGAGGTTGGTTTAAGGGTGTCTACGTGAAAAGCAAATATATGAAAATCAAAACTTGCTTTAAGGAATTAGCTTATCTACAAGAAGATTCTCACACAAGGATTTGTATAAATAACTGGAAAAACCTTCAGGGGTTTGAGAAAGTGGGACAAGAAATGAAAAGAAACCTGTCACTGGTATCGTGCATCTACCATGGGACACAATGAAGACAATAAGCAAGAAGGGTCCCATGGGGGGAAAGTTCTGCCACTTCTGAGGGTGAGCACTGTTGATGGTGTAGATCACAGCTCAGAGATGTCCTGATCAGGGGAAAGGGAGCTGGAGTATTGATACCCACCATCCCACTCCTTGGTCATTGATTAAGTCTTAAGTTTTGGTGCAAGCAACTCCAGCTTGGCTTCAGCAGCCTGGGGCAGCCCCCCCACCCCCAAACACAAGTAGTACTAGCTACTGGGAGAATGAGCACTTAGGGCAGAAATATGTACAAAAATGGTAATGGGACCTAAAGGAACGTGGACGAGACTTCCTGGCACCCTCCTAGGATGCAATGGAGAAGAGGGCAAACATTGCCTACCCTCATGGAGCTTACATTTGGGTGGCAGGGAAACAGGCAATAACAAAATAATGGTAGATTGTTATACTTGCAATGAAAATAGGCAGGGGTTGACATAGACAAAAAAATAAGACATCTACTGTATATAGATGGTCAGTAAAGGGTTCTCTCTGGAGATGGCTTTTGAGCTGAGATCTGAACGATGAAAAGGAGTAAATGATTTGACTTTCGAGGTACACGGCACACATATCCAAAGTCTCTTAGGTGGAGTGACAGTGGTGTGCTCCGTGAACTGAGAGTAGACCAGAGAGGCTAGAGCCCAAGCCTGGAGGGGCAGGGGGTGTTCAGTTATCTGTTGCTGCCCAAAAATCCACCTCCAAGCTCAGTGACTTACAAGTCTTGCAGCTGTAGTCATTCCGGTGGCTGTATTGGGGCCAGCTGATCATAGATGACCTCATTCTGGCAGCTACTACTGGGTCTTGGCTGGGCCACATTTCTAGTAGGTTCATTGGTCCTTCTTTACTGGAAGGCAATATTTGAAAGAGTGAGGGCAGGAAGCTGCAAGGACCCTTGAGGCTTTGTTTCAGGAGGTACATAATATTACTTCACCAAATTCTACTGTGAAAAGGTAACCACAATGCAGACTCAAGGTATCCGGAAAATGTCTTTGTCTCATAATGGGAGGCACTGCAATGTATTGGTGGCCATTTTTTTTTAATCTACCAAAGGAAAAGGCTGTGATTTGAGGTGCTAGGAGTAGGACTAAGCATGTCATTGTGGGCCACAACAAAGTGTTTGGATTTGGGGTCTGAGTGTCCAGTCGCCAATATCCATTGTCATCCTTGACCAAGATCGGAACCAGCACAGAAACAGGTGAAGGTGTAAGATATATGGACATCAAGCTCTTCTTTCATCTTTTAGAATGTGGCTCATATTTGTGGGCAAGTGGAGTGTTTAATAGAGTGTCAAAGAAGAAAGTAGAATTACCCATCCAGTCACTGACCAGGCTCTTCAATTACTGGAGGCACAACCTTTTTTGTTTTTTTTAAGATTTTATTTATTTGACAGAGAGAAACACAGCCAGAGAGGGAACACAAGCAGGGGGAGTGAGAGAGGGAGAAGCAGGCTTCCTGCTGAGCAGGGAGCCTGATGTGGGACTCGATCCCGGGTCTCCCGAATCATGACCTGAGCCGAAGGCAGTTGCTTAACCAACTGAGCCACCCAGGCGCCCCCTTTTTTTTTTTTTCTTAAGATTTTATTTATTTATTTGACAGATTACAAATAGGCAGAGAGACAGGCAGAGAGTCTGAGCAGAGAGTCTGATGTGGGACTCAATCCCAGGACCCTGAGATCATGATCTGAGCCAAAGGCAGAGGCTTACCCCTCTGAGCCACCCAGGCGCCCTAGAGGCACAGTCTTGAAGAAATAGTTCAACTTGCTTGATTTACCAAGAATAAAATGAAACAGTGCTTGCCAAGTGTTTAGTCTAGCCCATGGAAGGAAATGAGCGCTCGATAAATTTTGCAATTGTTATTAATAAAGACAAGTAGCTCTATGTGTCTGATTTGCATAAAGTTCATAGAGGATATCATACCCACTGGTCTTTCTTTCCTTATCCCCATTTGAAAAGACCTTATTCACCTTTTTATCAAAACTTTTTCTTCCCTTTCCTCCAACCTTTTGGCATTTCCCCACATAGATCCTTCAGCATAAGAATGAAAGGAACAGCAGCCAAGAAGAAGTTTGACAATCTTGACAAGTAGACCTTCATGCTTTATCTTAGCAAAGTTGTAGTGAATTTTAGTAACAATAACCAACAAATCCCTTTTATTCAACTGAAACTGATGAGAAGTGTTACTGGGTGTCATCTGGCATAACCATTTCTAAGAGATGGACAATGAAGTATTTTCTTTCTAGAAGATTCCATTAAAACACACATATGTATGAGGGTAGGTTCTTATACTAACACATCCAAACAACCAGTTGTTTCTATCTTTAACACTCTGCACAGAATTAGAGGGAACTCACAATTTCTATAATTTATTGACTGTCACTGCTCATACAGAAAAGATGGTCATTATCTCTGACATATTTATGGACCTGCTTAATAAGGAGTATTAAAAATGTTATTGGGGATTTAAATCTAAGCAAGTGACTTCCATCCAGCACTGAGAGATCCACAATTTGCTGGCTCCTGTTCTAGAGGGAGCTTGCCAGATATGGAAATATTATTACATGGTTGAATGAAAAGGAAACTGAATCACAGAAATAACCTCTATTCCTAAAGAGCAATGACCTATGAAACACTAAAGGGAGCAAGGAAATGAAGTTTCTCAATTAAAAAAGAGAAGAAGAAAGCACACAAAGAGATTGGTGGTAGACCTAGGCACCAGGAGACTAGAAGTCCATCAAGAGACTATAATGCTCTTGGAATTGAGCTTCCAGTGCACCCCTGCAAGGCGTCCATCTCTTGCCCAATTTGCTCTAACTGATTCCTGAGAGAATAAGAGCTTATTTTAGAATATACTTTTATACCATACATAATACTTTTATGTTATTTGATTTGATTTTCACAGTCTCGTGAGTTTGGCCTTATTTCTAGCTCCACCTTACATGTGAGGACACTGAAGTTCTGAAAGACAAGCAACTTGCCTCTGCTATGGGAGTAATGGACACAGCTAGGAATTGCCCTCAGAGCATTCAGCTCAGGACTTGCTGTGCTTGTTACTGTGCCAAAGTGTCTCTGACATCAATTCCTCCCCTCCAACCATGGCTTATGTGGATCCTTGGTGGAAAAGTTATGGTCTATACTTTAACTGATAATCTCTAAAGAATATTTCACCTTCTGAGCTCATGGATAGAACTAATGACGTGTTGATTAATGGAAAGTTTTGTTGCCTGGGAGTAAAAGGACACCTCTTTCTTGATTTCCACTCTTAGTTCCCCAGTTTTTGGTACCCACATCTTAATCTTAGAAAATTTCTTCTTACAAAGAATGTTTATAGCTAATGTAGTGCAGGGTCATGATTCACATCCAGGTAGCGGGGTATAGAGCCCATGCATTCACCACTCTGTTCATGCTCTGGATCCTTGTGTAGTTGTTAAAACTCTCTGAGTCCCGGAGTTTGTCATCTTTCACATGGGGCTACTTTGCTTACCTCAGATAACTGGTGTAAGGTTGAAATCCAATTATAATCTAGTCCCTCAGTAAAGTTCCCAGAATTTAGTGGGTACTGGTTACATGGTAGCTACTCTTATTAGTGTTGGACTGGTAGGAAAAATGCTCATTCATACCATTTGATGTACCATTCTTAAGTTTTGCTATTAACCTGCTGTAGAATCTTATACCAGTCCTTTAACATCCGTTGGATTTCAGTTTTCCCAATATCTGCCTTTACTCATAGGGTTGCTTTGAAAGGTATAAGACAAAGCAAACCAGGTATCAGAGTGGTTTGTAAGTGACTATTTATCATGTGTGTATAAGATATTAATGTTTCTATTGTAATGATCACTGTTCAGTGTCATTCATGACCTACAGATTTGGTTTCGGGTAGTACTCTCACACCAATGGGCATCTCATAGCATCTTAGAATATCAGAGCCATAAAACATATTAGAGATCGCCTACCACAGAGATGGAAAACTGTCACATATTTAGACTCAGCCCGATACCTTCTAACCACCCAGAGGTGTCTTTATTTTCAATTCACTTATCAACATTTAAAAATCAAGACTTTTTTCTTTACATCATAATACAACTTTTTGGCATCTTTTACCAAAAAATGACCTATGTTCTGAATAAATTGTGCAGGGCAAATATCAGCTGGAGCTGACAAAGGGCTGCATTCTTTACAAAGTATACATGTCCCATAGTACCTCATGACCTGGACCCCCATTTCCTGACATCAGGTGACTTCTAGGGACAGGTAGCCCTGGACGCACTTGAACTGGCAACTAGTCTGTGCTTCTTCTCCACCGAGCTTGACCTCTCATATACAGGCGAGGACATGGAGGCCTCAGGCCCCTCTGCCTTTTACTTTTTATATCCTTATTGACTATGTTGCTTCTTGTTAGTTTTTCTGTGCCCAAATCCTTCCTTTCGACCTCATAAGAGAGATTATGTCTTCTATTTCAGGTTAATTTACTTTATTTTAAATCATTTAATTTTATCTTTAAAAAAATATTTATTCATTTATTTGGGAGAGGACAGGGAAGGACAGAGGGAGAGAGAGTCCCAGGCCAATTCCATGTTGAGTGGAGAGCCTGACACAGGGCTTCATTCCCAGACCCTGAGATCACGATCTGAGCCAAAACCAAGAGTCAGACATTTAACCAACTGCACCACCCAGGCACCCCCAATTTTATTTTACTTTATTCTTAATCTAAAAAAACATGGTCAGTCTTTCTATCTTTACATTTGTCTTAACCTGTCTTCCAGAAAAATGCTCTTAACCTGGCTTGAGAACAGGCCACCACCAACTCTAAAAATAGTATTAGCACGAAGGACAATTGATTCTTTAAACTGTGGCAATTGGTCATTATCAGAGTATTCACTCATTCATGAACTTACTTGATCTACAAAGGACCTGTGAGATCAGGTGAACAAATAATAGCCCTGCCTTGAAAGAAGCTGATACAAGAGGGTCCTTGAACTCCAAAGCTTCAGGCCAATGTTCTACACTGTATCCTAATTTGTGAGAATAGGAAATTAGTGAGGAAATCAAAAGAGATGAGCCAAATATAAGGCATGAGCAGGGACCAGAATTGGTCTCCTGTTTTTGTCCAGAGCTGTGGAAATACAGACAGAGCCAGAAAGAGCCTTGGGAAGCTGATTCCAAGTTCTTTGCTTTACACAAGCAGAAACTAAAACCCAGAGGAGAGAAAGTCACTGCCTCAGCTTTTTGTTAAGGTTCAAAAAAATAGGCTTATAACATGGGATTTCTAGAACTTCTCCAAGAATTCTCTCCTGATTCTCAAACCGATTTCTGATCATGGTGAGATTTCTCTATGAGAAAATGTAAGAGCGTAAAGGAGCTAAAACTACAAGTTTTCAAAAGGCAGGGCCATCAGTCTGTCTCGATGCATTTCCATGATGCATTGATTAATGCACAGCAATTTTTCTCTGTTGCTGAAATATGATTTTTTAAAAGGTGAATCAATAAGCATTTGTATATTCTGACTTTCTACCTTCCTGTTTCCTTCCTTTGTGCCCTAAACCTCTCACTTTCTCTTTATTCAGGTATTTTCTCAGATCTGTTACCCAGTTTTATCTCTACAGTGGGGGTTGGTGGAAAGCATACACACCTCAAGCCAGAGGGTGTTGGACTTAAATACCTCACTGGCTTCTTATTGGTGTGGCAAGCTGGACTAAGCATTCAGCTTTGACACCACTCTTAGTAATGGACATCACCATTTTTCGTTATGAGTTTATAAATACTCACTGACCCACTCTCCATGTATTAACTGTGAATCTTTGCCTAGTTTCAATGTTTGCATTATGTGACTACCTGAGCAGATCACCTCCAAGGTCTAAGGGAGATAGATATAACTGGAATCGTTTTGCAATTTACCTGCTGTACAAAAGAATTTTTTTCTTTTTTTAACACCAGTGAGCATTCTTCATTCACTCATTCCTTCCACCTCTAATGTGGTGGTATTCTGGGTAGGGATACACAGCCGTAAACAAGACATCACATCTTTTGAAGGTTACATTCTGGACGGGGAAGACAAACAACAAAGAAGTAAACTAGGAAAATACCAGATCACAATGAGCATTATGCAAATATAAGGAGATATGTCTTCCTTATGTGCTCCTCCTGGGTTTTATTTTTTTTTTTCCAGTTTTCCCCAGTGCCCTGTAGTTGTCTGTCTGTGTATGTATCTCCTTCATTAGAATCGGAAGTTTATGAATAGAGGAGACCTTGTCATTTTACATCTAAATTCCCAGTTCTTATGAGTGTCAGCTACAGTGGACATGTTCAATAATACCTTATTAACCTTTTGAATACTGACTTCATCCTTGGCTCATCTTCTTTTTCTCTCCTCTCACTCTCTCTACTCTTATTTCCTCTGTTTCTGATTACCTAACATATATTTTTTAAAAGTAGATATTTTACAATAGTAAACAAATCCTTCCAGAACAACAAGAGTTTGTGTAAATCAATAGGGAAAAAAAATAAATTCTTATACAAAATACCTAATGGGTCTTCAATGGACAAATGAGAAAATTAACCAGTGTGTAAACCCAGGTTAGACAAAACATTTTAATATTGTTCAACTAACACTAATCTCAGCTAACACAGTGAAGCACTAAGGTAGTTATAAGTGAGGGTGTGCTGTCAGACAAACTGGAGTTTGAACACAAGCTTTCCAACTTCTATTTTTTTTTTAAGATTTTATTTATTTATTGGAGAGAGAGCATGCAGAGAGAGAGAGAGAGAGAGAGCACAAGTGGTGGCAGGGGGAGAGGGGCAAAAGGAGAGGGAGAAATAGCAGAGAGCCTGACATGGCTCTATCCCAGGACCCTGAGATCATGACCTGAGCCAAAAACAGATGCTTAACCGACTGAGCCACCCAGGTGTCCCCAAGCCTTCCAACTTCTAATAGTTCTGTGACCTCAGAAAAAATGGCTCATCTTTGCTCATCTCAGTGTTTTCATTGAAAATATTGCTTAATGATATCTGCGCCATTAGGCTCTTAAAAGAGTAGATAGTATGTATTATCTATATAAAATACTCTGCCTACAATAGGAATAGCTCACCTCTTTTAGTCCTATCGTGTACAAGTGTCATATTCATCAAAGACTCAGGCACAGGGGCGCCTGGGTGGCTCAGTTGGTTAAGCGACTGCCTTCGGCTCAGGTCATGATCCCAGAGACCCGGGATTGAGTCCCACATCGGGCTCCCTGCTCAGTGGGAAGCCTGCTTCTCCCTCTCTCACTCCACCTGCTTATGTTCCTTCTCTGGCTGTGTTTCTCTCTGTCAAATAAATAAAATCTTTAAAAAAAAAAAAGACTCAGGCACAGAGTGGTTGATGAACTTGTTACATTGTTTTAAGCAGCCCAGTGTTCTCAATCATAAACATTTAGGATCACAAAATCCACACTCAAAAGAAAGTAACCACGGTTAAGCATTACGCTGATTACCTTTTGTTGTTGTATCTCTTTGGCAATATTGAGCAACCCATAGAAAAGCATTTTATGAGACACCAAAGCAAAGACTGACACTCATGATATAAAGCATTATGATCCCAAACTAGGAGAAGCATGTGCCCCCTTCTTGCCAGGGACTATTCCTGTTTTGTCTAACTGCCTTAGTGTAAGAGCCCCCCACTCCTTTTACAAAAATGTCCTGATTTGTACAGTTACCCTATCCTAACTTATTCACATCCAAATCCAAGTGGGCACAGGATGCGAAAGGAGGAAAGAGGAAGAAAGAAACACAAAGCAGTTTCGTTCTGTAAACATGTCTTCTCCCCAAAAACACATCCTTAAAAGGGGCACTGATTTATGGGTCCTGATTCATGGCAGTTGGAGGCATGGAAGATTTGTCACCTTGGATTTGGAGGGCCTAATTATTTATACTCTAAAACTATGTCTTCATCTCCGAAGGATGATAGAGAGATGTTATGTGAAGTTATCATGTTAATGGAAGGGCTACAAAAATCAATGGCAGGATCTGGGATGGGGGCTGTTTAATCTCATTGCTGCAGCTAGAGATGCCAGCACATTTGTCTTTCTCAAGAGTATGCACACAGCTCTATTAGGTGCTGGGCATGCTATAATTCTACTGTAATTGCAATGGCATTATAAATTATTGTCATAACGCCCTGTAGTGAGTGCACCAGTGCTCTGGTTCATGGCTCTGTGTTTTCTCTATGTGCAACCATTTTTTTTTGGAGATGGTACAAGGAGCTATAAGCATAAAAATGCCCACATCCTCATGTCACATGATTAGTCTTTTACCTGCTCCTCTGATCAGCTTTGTAAGGTCCTGCAATGAACTAAGAGAAAAGAGCTCTCTCTTCTATACTTAGCGTTACTACTAACCAGCCATATGACCTTGTGAACGTCATATTGCCTCTTTCACTTTTATGGTATGTAAAATAAATGCAATGAATTTGATCAGACATAGCCAAATTTCACCATTTTCTTACCTCATTTTGGGCCATTTAGCATATTACATGTACTTTTTAAAAAAATTAATACATGTATATTACATGTAGCTGACACATGATGTTACATTCAGGTGCACAGGATGGTGATTCAACAACTCTACCTTATGCTATGCTCTCCACAAGTGTAGCTGCCACCTGTCCCCATGCCACACTCCTACAATATCATTGACTAGAGTATCACCCAATTACCTTTTATTCCTGTGAGTTATTCATGTGCTATTAACTTTTGTAAAAAAGTTTCCCTATGCACGACTCAAAATCATTATAATCACGGAGTTCCGCAAACAGCATGCAAGCTGGTGCGGAAAGGGTAGTCTTCTCCAGTTTTGAGGATTTGGGTGATAGGTAGAGACAGAAAAAATGACTTTCTCTCTTTTTCTAAGATGCAGCTAAGTGTTTTCTCTGGGTTTTCAAAACTTCTGTTCTAGCTCATTGTCACTGTTATGAGATGTGACACCATGCCCCAGAGGACACACAGCTGGTGCCAAGAAATCGCTTCTGACACCTTCCCATCCTTGTGCCCACCTCCACACCCCTCTGTACTTTAGAGGCACCTGGGGTGACCCTGAAAACACTATAAACCGCAATCTCTTTTACCTTTCACAGTGAACTCTGAGACTGTTGGCATTCTCGGGAGTCTAACATCATACTTTCTGCAATGAGTTTGGAAGCAAAGTAGTCTTGTTTATCGGTCCTTCACGCAGTTCTGCATGATGCCCTGACTATCTAGCCTTTGAGTCTTCTTTTTTGGTAGTACTTGGGAAATTCTAGAAGTCTATAGTTAGGCAGATAACACATCAGAGAATGAAAACCTCCTCTTGAAAGCCCCACCCCCAATCCTGTGTAAAGCAATTTTGAAGTCTTCCTCCTTTGGCTTTGATGAATGGTGGCCTAGCTTCATTCCCCAATCATACCCTTTGCAAACACAACCTCTTTGGAGACTAGCCTCTCCATGCACTGACAGTGCAAGGGTAGGAGGGAGGGGTGAGCACTGTTGTTGGAGGGGCCCATTCTCTAAACTTCTAGCTGTGCCTAAAATTTTGAGAACGTGGCCCAACCTTCTGTGATTATCTTAATGAGAAGTGTCTAGCGTTTTGGGTCTTGGTTTAAGTAGTTGCTAACTTAGTAGAGCACCCAGAGTGATGCTTCAAAGTCAACTAGAAATCAGGTCATGCCACTTCTCTGCTTGAAACTCTTCAAATTGCCTTCCCCTCAGAGAAAATGCTAGCATTCTTAAACTGATCTTCCAAGCCATTCGTAAGCTGCCCCCTCTCACCTCCCTGCATTTCTGCCCCCTCACCTCTGTCTTCCTGCATGCTGGCCATTCTGGACTAAAAGCCAAGAAAGACACTTCTGTCACTGGGCATTTTCTCCTTCCCATTCCTTCTTCCTGGGATATTTGAACGTCTCCCTCCCTCACTTCTTTTAGGTCCGTACTCAAATGCCGCCTTATCTGTGAGGCCCTTCCTGACTAATGTATCCTGGGTAGCAACTCCTCTTTCTCCAAGCATGCTTTGTTTCCCTTAATGTGTTTTATTTTTATCCATGTGTTACCTTTTGAGAAATAGTATATTTTTCTTTGTCTATTGTCCATTTCCCCTCTTTAGAATGAAAATCCAGAAGGGCAGAGATTCCTGTTTCTGTCTGCTTTTCCTTATTGTTGCATACTCAGTACTGAGAACAGAGCCTGACCTATAATGGCATTCAGTAAGTATTTGCTGAATACATCTACATATCTAAATAGTTGGATCAAGTGTGCTACATTTCCTTCCTTCCCATCGTGTTTCTCTCTTATTCCATTTTTTCTGCTTTAAAAAATTTACATGTACTGATTTGTGTTATCCAAAAATTTAAAAATACATATATAAAATGCTATATGATGCAATTTCCCTTTAAACCTTATGAATTACCAAATTTTCTTTATACATAACAAGCATAATATATATAGAGAGAGAAGAAGAAATACATATATTTCTTCCTTCCCTTCTTTTATCCCTCATTCCCCCTCCCCCCTCATTATATTTTGTGCACTATCTATCCCCTTGCTTTTCCCTCTTATTCTCTCTCTGTGTATGTAGGACATCATTGCTTATTTCTTCAGCAGCCTGCCTCACCTATGTCATCTGTGAGGTCTTCCCATGGTCTTGCTATTGCAATCTTCTTTAATAATAACAATTGCTTTATTAATAGTTTTGATTCATGACATGCTTGTTTACAATTTTCTTCTGATGAAAACTCTTCATCTCATGCTAAATATTCCTGCTTTCACTGCAGGATCAGGCTGGATGTTGGCCCCGTCAATTGCCTTCCCTCACACAGCCTTCTATGAAAGAGTTGCCCAAGGAAGGAAGTGTGAAGACCCTGAAAATAAAATTTACACCTAAAGGGATTCGTTTTGCTATCAGGAGAAGTACTGGATTTTCCTCATCCTTTTGCTTTATAGAAGGTAATGTTTATTTATGGTCACATAACATTACATCAGAGCTGGAAAGCCCCACAGATGCATCTTGCCTAATACATCACTTGGAAGACGAAAAAACTGAGTTCAGAGTCTGGAATTGACTTGTTCCATGGCTTCAAGGCCAGAGTGTTGACGCAGAAGGTCATATGTAACAGTAAATTGGAGAGCAGAGGGAGAACGAAATTCTGGGACACTACCCAGAGTACGCATTCCAGTGGGGAGGGTAACAACACTGTAAGGATCACTATGTAGCCATGGCCCTCAGTCTCTGTCCTACATTTGTTCAAGCCTAAAGCAGTTATGTGAGTGGGGTAATAATTCTACGTAGGAGATCCACAGATACTTTTTGCTCTTCTCAAATGCATGTGCTTTAATCTCTTAGGGCCTTAATCTCTTAAGTCTCTTTCTAGCTGGGGCCACCCAGACAACCATAGATCTGTGCTTGAGCTTGAAGGTAAGTAAAACTTTTTAGGCTTTGGTGTACTGTGTGTTCCAAGCCATGTCTCCAGCAAGGAATTTATCACTGGAGTCTCAGGTCAAAGCCCACCTAATTATAATAAAGCGGTACTTGGTTTCTGCTTTGTTCTTTTTTCTAGTGCATATGAATCTTCTAGGGGCTTCTCAAGAAGAAGGGGTGATGGAGCCTTGGCAGGGTGGAGGTCTTTATGGGTCCTGTAAAGATCATGTGTATCTTTTGTAGTATCCCCAAATTCACCATAATCCCAAAGAGAAATTCGTACATCCAGCTCTCTGTCCTGTCCTTTGGCTCTCTTACTGGAGCTAATTGAGAAGGAGCTCCCTGACTGCCTGTGTGTACGCAGACAGCTGAGCCGGGCACACAGAGAAATGATCGTCAGCATTAACTGCAGCCGCCTAACTATTTAAGCAGAATCGTATGTTTATCATTTCCCAATATTTTTGGAGAGTTGATTCAATCTGTGCTGCAGATGCTTTTTAAGATGTACTGTGAGCTGGCTGGGCTGACTTGGGGAACGCTTAGATTATGACCACATTAGCAGTGTGAGCGAACAGGCCACAGCGGGAATGTGGGAAGCAGCAACACGGATGAGTTCATAATGATCCCCCCTTGGTGAGCAAACTCACACCTGTTCCTCTTTGAGCATCATTGGAGCAGATTCTGCTTCTCTTCCTCTGGGCATCCCAAGACTGGGGTTTCTTGCTTCAAAGGAAATAAGATGTATTTGGGGGTATCTGGGTGGCTCAGTTGGTAAAGTCAGTGACCCGATTTTGGCTCAGGTCATGATTTCAGGATTGTGAGAGCAAACTCCCCATGGGGCTCCATGCTGGTTGTGGAGCCTGATTAAGATTCTCTCCCTGTCCCTGTGTCCCTTCCTGCCCCCACACAAAGAAGTATTTTGAGTTAATCTTTTGAGGATGAGAAGGAAAAGAAAGTTCTATGCAAGGGGAAGTTCAGAAAGAGAGTATATGTAAATGGAAGGAAGTTTTTAGGATTATCAGATGGTTCTGAAGTTTGCAAGTTCAGAGCAGGAACAGGAAATAGAGGCAGTGAAGAGAGGAAAAGGAGAAGATACTAGAGGTGGAAGCCAGCACTGATTTTTGGAAGGTTAGCCACTTTAGGAATCGTGTACAGTATTTTATGAACACGGGAGAAACACTGAATGACTTTATGCATGGGAATGATATTATCAAGTTTATATTTCAGAAAATTCACACCGGATGCAACTTTGAGGATGAAGTTAAAGGAAGCGAAACTGGACGTGGGGTTAATTTTGAAGCAATGGAGGTAGATGAAGACCACGGTGATGATGGGCAGCATGGCAGACACGGGGCTAGTCACTGTCATACCTTTTGTGACTCTGTTTTCATGACGGTTCCCGGAAGAGGACATAATTTTGCTTGCTCCATGGATGACAGAGAGGTCACACAGAGGGTAAGAGGCAGACTGGGATTCCATCCAGAGCTCTGGCTCTGCAGATTGAATCTATTCTGGAGCAGAGAATGTGGAGCTTCTGACACCGGCCAGTTCTGTTGGATCGCAGAGTGCTAGGTCAGGAAAGCGCCTCCTCGTTGGATTATCTCATTTCATCTCTTGGCACCTCCTAACTTTATTAGATTGGAAAAAACATATATGGATAATGTGGAGATAAATGAGATAATTCACCTGATACTAAAACTTTTCCCATTCATCCCTGGAAGGCTTCCCATGGAGCTACCAAGAAGGCGAAAATTTAATCCAGTACTTGTAGAAATTTTCAAATGAAAGTTCTTCCTTATATTTATGAAGAATTATGGAAAGTATTGTCCCATAAGTGCTCTGAAATCCTTGAAGGCAAATGTAAGTCAAGTAAATTACACTTAATAGTAGGGCTGATATTTCATGAATAAATGAAATTTGGTCTGTTCTTCATTTCCATCAAAAACATTAGTGCCCTGTGCTAGATCCATTAGCTAAAAATAAGTCTCCTCCATGTTAGGTTCAGAAAGAGTCACATTTTAGATTATAAAATTGGAATACCATTTAGGCATCCAATTTTCATAGAAAATGAACTTTTTTAACCTTTTAATAATTCTGTTTTTCTTCCTTCAGATGAAAATAAAGAATGGACTAATTTCTTTAAATATCTTAAAATAAATTTAGCAGCTTTTTTTCCTTCTTCCTTCCTTCTGTCCCTTTCTCTTCCCTTCCCTCTCTCCCTTTCTTTTTAATTAAGCATTAACCAAAATCCAGGGAAATCTATTTGAAGGAAAAATGAGCTCTTCCTTCTTTCTCCTTATGCTGTAAATTCTGCACATCATTGACAGAATGTTGATTTAGAATTACAGTAATTGACAGTGAAAGACTTCATATAATCCTGTTTATATGACCTCCAATAATGTTGAAAGATCAAATAAAAAACCGACCCTGGCAATTTTCAGAAGCCGTCATAGACTATAGCAGACATGATTTAGATGAATGAACTTCCAGTCTCCACAAAATGTGAATTTGCATTTTACACAGAGCCCACTTCATCAGTCACCAGGCATACTCCAAAAGGATGACTTCCACAGGGCCAAGTGCCTGAGTCTCTTTATAGACACGTGCAAGAAATCCCTATTCATTGTTCTTCATAAACTGCAAATACTGGTAAACTTCTCCAGAATTATCACCTGGCTTTTCTGTCCTTATGCAGCAGGGACACTGGTTTTTAACATCCATACCAGATTCATCAATCACATAACGGACCATCACACTTGGTTTCAGCAAGGGTCATCATAACCTTTGAACATGTAGATATTGAAAGAAGGGGGAAATCTCTAAAGGATAGCCTAAAAACATGCAGAACACAATTTGAGAAAATATTTATTCATACTCTTCTAAAGACACATTTTTTTCTCATTTTATTAAAAAAATATTGTGTATGTAACCTTTCATTGCTCTCTTTTTTATAGAACTTTCAAATTTAAGTCCTCTTACTCATAAAATATTGATTTTAAAGGACAATGAGAACTCAACATGGCATCAGTTAAGGATCATCCTTTCTACCCAGGGCCAGGCTCGGGTCTACCAGGGAGAGCAGTGCTGAGAACAGGCACCCATTAGATAGAGAATGGAGGTTGGTGATGGGTGTGGCCGAGGGATACCGTTGTAGACAGAGTTACCAGGGACTTGATCAATGCGCAGGGGAGAGTCATGCAGATGTCCAAAGCAAGAGGATACTTGACAGAAAGAATAGTGTATGGGAGATAGCTGAGGTGGGAGTTTTCATGGCTGGAACCTCACAATCTTGGAGGGCTGCTGTCAGGACAGTGTAGACAACATATGTGATAATATCTATTGTTACCATCCTTTGAACAAGGGTTCAAAGTGAATGTCATCAATCAGAGGACTGTCCTCCACACAGTCATCTGAGCTTAGGAATCACTCTGCAGGGTGCCTGAGTGGCTCAATTGGTTAAGGAATCACTCGACAAATTCATGTTTTAAAAAATGAGAACTCCCTCCATTGCTAATTTTTGACAAGACACGAAAGGTCTCGGAATCTGATGGTGTCCCTCATCCAAGCTGATGTTGGCCATCTGTGTGCACTTATTTTGAAAAGAAGTCTGATTGCAGAGTTCTGTAGCTGATGTAGATTCTGAATAAAGCAAAATAAGGCCATTTATAATAAATGTAAGTTACCATGAGTTTCCTATGTTAGAGTAAACAACAGTAGCTACTACAACAACCTCTTAAAATATGCTTTAACATAAAAGTCATTTCATTCGCAAGAAGTCAAAGTGAACATCATCAGGTGACTCCCCTCCACAAGGTGGTCCAGCTACTGTGTGATTCTGCCTTTTTTACTGTGCAATCACCGTGGAAAGACCAGACATGAAGTGGGGCATGCGGGGTTTCTGCGGGAAGACACAACACTTCTGTCTACCTTCCATTGGCTGGCAACATAGCTGTCCTCGATACCCAGGAGAAAGTGAAATATTTAGTGAACACATAGGCACACAACTTCTGTGCAGGGACTTTATAGCCATTATCTCATTTATATCTATGAGGCAGGTGCTCTTATTGCCATTTTTTTCCCCACAAAGATCCTGCAAAAGTCACAGATGTGGCCAACGCCATGGAGAGATTCCATCCTAGGTCTATACAAATAAGATTGTTCACGTCATCACCTTATAGTGCCTTCCTGAACAACTGACAAGGTATGGTATAAGAAAGAGGCTGGGCCAAGTGGCACTTGGTTACCTGGCATGTTTTGGCTGCATTCTGTAACTGCTTGGCAAATTTGAGAAGTCACTCCACAGTTTTGTATGTCAACTTCCTTGTGAGAAATGGGATGATTTGATTATTCACTCTCCTTCTAATATAGCAACTCATTTAATTTTATTGCTTTTACATTTTTATAAGCATGGTATTGAAGAATGACTTTCATGTCCCTTTTAAGGTTCCTTAACAGAGACTGCAGGGTAATGGAGGGAAATGCTCTGCTAGAATCATATCCATTTGGAATACTCAGCACCTTCTTAGCTCCCTCTGCCTCTGTTCCCCTTGAAGAATTTCCCATCTGTTAGCAGACCCCACTGTCAAAGAGCAGCTGATTCCTGTTGGTTTAGGAAAGCGTCCAGCATGGCTTGTATTCAACAGCCCCTGGTCTCCTTTCCGGAGCACCCTGGGAATGGAACCTGCCAAAACGCTTTCACCATAAACTCGGTATGAAATGCGCCTGTCCAGGCTTCAGAACAGCTTAGCTAATAAAGCAGGAGCTTGCTGAGGAAAAGCGGATATTTGGGCTGCTCAGGAACTCCCAGTGCCAGGAGCCCGCCTCTCCTGGCTCCCCTGGGGATGCTGAGCGTTTACAGGTTTAAGTCAAGACTACAAGTATGGCCCACAGCCAGCTTCCTGAGAAGGGGATGAAAGTCCCCGTCAGAACTCCTGCCCCCTCTCTTGGCCTTCTCTTCTCTAGTTAGAGCAGAACCTCTTTCTTTTCTTCTTTCTTCTCTTTCTTTTTTCCTTTCTTTTTTTCTTTCTTTCTTTCTTTCTTTCTTTCTTTCTTTCTTTCTTTCTTTCTTTCTTTTCCTTTCTCTTTTTTTTTTCTCTGCAAGAAGTAGGAGACCATTTTCTGTTCACAGGAATGAAGCACAGTGGCAAGAAATGATGTCAAACATGATAAAATGTTACCAGGACGAGATGCTGATTTTTGCAAGCTTGTGACGTGGGAAATCTGAGCCTCCTGTTGAATGAGGAATTTCCAGAATGTGCTTTTAAAAGTTTTTCAGAGTAAGTCAAGTGCTGTGGGTGCTATGGGTGAGGGGGAGACATAATCACAACCAGCTGGGAAAGCAAAGCCACAGTTTTTCTGTAAGCCCCAGGGTAATTTAACATATTCATTCATTCATCCCTCATTCATTCATTCATTCATTCATTCATTCTCTTGAGCTCCTCCATGGGTCAGAGGCTGTGGTTGGTGATGGAACAATAAGCCCCTGCTGCCTTCCCACTTTAACTCTTGTTCCCTCTAATCCTTAATCTTTTTTTTTTTTTTCCTATAGAGAAGTCAGAATGGCCCTTTAAAAAGATAAATCAAATAATGTCCTTTTCCTGCAGAACATCTGTTAATAGCTTCTGCTGCATTTAGAACAACTAGCGCCCTGTACTGCGGTCTGGCCTGGCCTAGCCTTGAGTGGACTCTGTCCTTACCTGGTCTTCCTGGTGCTTACTACTTTCCATTGCATGGGGCCTCCTAGCTCCTCACGTAGACCGAGCTCCCTCCAGGAAAGGACTTCTGCATGTGCTGGGCTTCCTACAGAACTGTTCTTGGCCTGGTCCATTAGGACTGAATCTTTCTTGTTTATCTCAGCTTAAATTCTACCTCCTATAGGAGCACTTTCCTGACCATCCATTGGAAGGTGCTTGACATTCCTCTTTATCACCCATTTTTATTCCTGCATTGAAGTTACACCAATTATTACCAATTTGTAATGTTTTCCTTGTTTATTTGTTTGCTTTCTCACTCATTGACCATCTCCTTTACTAGAATATGAGCTATTTTTTCTTTTTCACCAGTAAATAGGGCAACAAAAAACATCTAGATAAAGCCCTGTCTGTAAAACTGTCAATTTAGTGAGAGAGAGAAAAATTCTAAGACACGACCCAAATACAAGGTGATAATAGCTGTTTCAGAAGGAGGCAGGACACAATGGGAGAAGTCCTTGAGCCTCCCAGACTAGGTGGTCGGGGAGGGGGGGCTTTATCGATAAGGTGAATTCTGAACTGGACCTTGAGGTTGACCTTGAAGTGGTTTCTGGATGGTGAATATGATGCAGAGCTTTTCAGCATTTTGAATAATGAAGAAATCGTTCTGTGTGGTTGAAGTACGGTATGTATAAGAAGAAGGAGGGAGACATGAATCGTAGGCAGCTGTGGCCAGATATGAGAGACTGTGGGATGACGGAAGGTAGAGAGAGTGTCAACCACCCCAAATACCTTGAATTTAGTGAAAACGTTTATTCTTTGTGCCGCTGGTGCTCAGCAAGCACCTCCAGAGAAGCATCACCTTGGTGCAATTTTGAGGGGGAATATCCATTTACCTATAGATAATTTCTTGCCCTCAGTATTGTCCCCAGTTACATCCTCTACATGACTTCAAGTCTGTCTCTGTTTGGCTTGGATATCCGTGAGCAGCTTGGAAGAAAAGAGGGAGAAAAACATCACGCTATTACATTCTTCTTCATGAATGTCATTCAAATAAAGCTTTTGAAGAAGAGCCCAACTACCACTACTGTTTGATGAGGGCTGTTGAAAGGGACAGGATGGTGGCACCTGCCTTTGGGAAAGAAGGACCCTCTCGGCCGCCAGAGAGCTCGCTTGGCTGCACGGCATTATAGAGGCTTGTGCGAAACTCAGTGTGACTGCGGATTTGCATGTGTGTGTTTTCACTCGGGAGGACCAGGCACAGTAGAAGAGAATAGGAAACTGGAAGGTCAAAAAGGAGTTCACATGATTTTATTTGATATTGTTCCCTATTAGCACTATGGGTGTCATTCTGCTTTTTATTAAAGCCATTTCATCAAACTGGCTTGTTTTTTTTTTTTTTTTCAGTTGCAAGTAAAGAGGCTAGTTAGGGAGAGGAAGACCATAGCACAACGGTTTAGGGGTAAAATTGGGTCAGACAGACCTGGGTTTGCTTCTTGGTTCTGTCCCACTTCCAAATTATATAATTTTGGTGGTATTACATAACCTCTATGAGCTCTGCTCTCTCCTCTATAAAACTGAAGTAATAATTCCTATCTGAGAGGATTACTTAAAATGCTGAAGAGATGATGCATATAAGATGCTGACTATTGTGTCTAGAATATAATACACATCAATATAGGCCAGGGCCTTATCTTATTATTATTATTTGCCACTCCTCTGATCACTAGGGATTTCTGTATACTTCCTGGACTATAAACTGTAGGCAGGCAGAATTCATGTCTAATTCCTTTTTATCTCCCACAGCAGCACAATGACTAGGACATAAATAGCCCCTGATAAATATTTATGAAATTATTTTTAATTACTAATACATGATTTTGATGTATTCATGGTTTCTTAATAATTTTAATAATCATTAAATTATTTGTTCAGGAAGCATTTGACTAAATTTATTTTTCCTCTTGTAGTCTTTCTTTAATGGGTTTCAGGCAACCCTGAGGAAAGGAGGAAGAGAGAGGGAAGCACTCTTTTGACAGGGTTAAGAACTGGAGCTCTAGAACCAGACAGAGCCAGAGCAGAACCTGTGACGTGGCTTCCTAGACCCAGGATTTTCAGCTGTAGAATGAGGTGAGTATTTACAGTGGTTGTAACTATGACAGTGTAGACCTCACAGGTCTGTGGTGCTAAGCACTTAACCAGTATTATTTCCCTGGGTCTCACAAACACCTTGGGAGGGAAGTGTTAGGATCCTGTGTTAAACAGGCTTCTGTGGAGGTAGTGGGAAGAGAACCAGTGGAGATGAGGGAAGAGCCTCATTCATGGGAGCAGCCCAAGAACAATTTTTTCCTTCTTTTTACTTCCTCTTTCTTAGGGCACCGAGGTGCAGACAGGTTGTGGTCGCCCAACTGCTAAGGGCTGGAGAGAGGGATGGGGCAGTGGGTTCCAAGTTCATCCAGCTGGCTCTCAAGTCCAGGTCCTTTCTTCTGGGCCCCGGAGCTTCCCTGAGCGGTGTGGGGGAAAGGCCTCTGCATTTATGTGAACTCCTCCTTCTCTCTCAGCTCAAAGCCATCTTCACCTAACTATGTCGGAGCCATGAAGAATGAGTCAGCTGGTCACGCGGTTCCCAGGGCCACCTTCCAGGTGACAGAGACAGATATCACAGTCGGGCAAGACATAAAGACCTGTCTGAGACCAGCAGGACTCACGTTCATGCCCTGAGAAAGCACTCTGCCATGTGGCTCCTTAAAAAGCCAGCATTGTTTTTCCAGCTGCTTCTTGCTGTGGAACCAGTCTGATGTCTCCTCAAAGCTGCCTTGTCTCTTTTTTAACAGCTGATGGTAGAGAATTGCTGAGGCCAGAGCTGAGTCACCTTCAACGCAAGCTTTTTTGTGCCAGCTCCAAATTGCCAGAGAGGCCTTGTCTGCTTTTCTGATGCAAGGAACGGCAAGCTCCTATCTCTGCTTCAATGTCACCGTGCTTTTCTGATGCAAGCAATGGCAAGCTCCCATCTCTGCCTCAATGTCACACAGCTCCACAAAACAATGTAGACTGGAGAAGGACAGAGAGAACGGGAAAGAGGAAGAGAGGAAAGGAAGGAGGGAAGGAGAGAGAGAGAGATGGAGAGAAAGATGGAGATAGAGAGAGACAGAGAGGGAGAGAGAGATGGAGAGAGAGAGATGGAGATAGAGAGACAGAGATGGAGAGACAGGGACAGAGATTGAGAAGGTGATAGAGAGAGGGAGAGAGAGAAGGTAGAATAGAGGGAGGGAGAAAAATGGAGAGAGAGAGACAGAGACAGAGAGGGAGAGAACTAGAGAGAAAAGAGATTGGTGGTGGGGAGCAAGGGAGGGAAGGGAAAGGGAAGACCACTGAACCAGGAGACCTCCAGATCATACACTGTTGGCAGGGCCACGCAGAGGGAAGAAGTCTCATTTGGAATCCATCTCCCTGCTTCTCATGTTGCTGTTGCTCCTGGCTTGTAAGCTGGGAGCCTTGCCTCCAGGAAGAGGTTTGACTCCCTATCCTAAGCCTTTGTTACTGCGTCACTAATATCGCCTAAGTCAGAGGGTCGACGGGGGACTGATTTATCTAATAGCAAAGATAAACTGCCCCCACTCCTGGTGCTACCCTCGGACCATGTGGGCTTTCCAGCTGGACAGTTTCCCAGACCACTCAATTCCTCCTCTCTAGAGAGTTCTAACAATTGGCTGAGTTATGCCTGCTGTTCAGTATGTGCCCTCCTAAGTAGGACAAGAGAGTGACACATACCAGGATGGCGCTCCATTTTGGCCGTCTAAATGAGTGTCTGCAGCACAGATAGTTACTACATTGGTATTTTTGAATCATGACACTGAAAAATATTGGAAAAAACGCCTAATGGGATCTCCTCTCCCACACAGACACCCCCCCCATCCCTTGCATTTTGCTCTGCCTCTCTCCAAACCATATTGCCCAGAAGGAACGGAATCATCTTTGTAAAGGACAAATCCAACTTCCGCACCTTTCCTTAAAGTCCTACTCTTCCTTCATAGATGAGGAATATCTCAGTTACCCATCCTCAGTTCCCAGCCTTTCCAGTTTGTGATTCAGCCTCTCCCTCCCCCATGTCTCAGGGTTGCTCCTGGACACTGTGCATTTACAGCATCCTTGTCCTTCCGAGGAGATTCCCTCTGCCTGAAATGTCTCTTCTGCTTGGAAGACTTCTTGCTTGTTCTTCCCTGGGAACCTCTACATGTGTCCTCTGCTATGAAGCCTTCCTTGACAGTCACCCTTGTCTCCAGATAAGACCAACCCTCACTTCGTGTCCTCAGCTCTGTTCTGCCCTCCACTTCCAGACTACCAGTTGCATATTTGTCTCCTCCAACAAGAGACAGCAAGTTAAGAGGGCAAGTTCAAGAGTGGATGAGGAGGTGAGGATGGGAGGCAGTGGGGGATGGGAGCGTGGGGAGCAAACATGCCAAGGGCTCTGCCCTGAGTTAGCGATCCGAGAAGAAGGCGGCTACAAGAACAAGCCCACCCAGGACACCTGCGGCAGTGGCCACTGAGGCTGTGTCCGGAAACAGACTGCACACCAGGTGAGAGCTTGTGCACCAGCCTGCCTGTATCAAGGCCTGGCATGGTGCCCAGAGTCAGGCGCTGATCCAAATTAGGCACAAATTCTCTCTGTAAGCAAACAGCAGGACAGGGTACAGAGGCGCCTAATTTTGAGTGGATCAACACTTTCTCTGCTGGAGATGGCCTAAAGTGCTCAAGGATCAAACCAGGTCCCCTTGCTGAATCAGCTGGGCCTTAGTGATGCTGGAGGTGTATGATGGGGGTTTTGCCTCTGACTTTTAGAACTGGTTATCTGGCCTGTGATATCTACCTGGATTCTGGACATTTTGAAATAGAAAACAGAAATTCAGGGCATGGTGAAAAGAATGTAGGTTTTGCAGTCAGATGGGTCTGGGTTTTTCCCATGGAGTAACCATGGTATCACTTAACTCTCGGAGCCTCAGTTTACCCTTCTGTAAAATGGTGATGTTATAGTGCCTGACATATGCCCTACTGAGGGTTATATGATACTCCGCTGTATCCTGGCATCTAGTGCCTGCCGCAGAGCAGTGGGTTTCAACCAGGAGCACCTTTCTCCTCCAAGGCATACCTGGCAATGTTTAGAGACATTCTGGATTGTCACAACTGAGGAGTATCCAACTGGCTTCTAACAGGTAGAGGCCAGAAATGCTGTTAAACATTCTATAACGCACATCCCTCCAGCCCCCAACAAGGAATCATCCAGCCCAAAGTGTCAACAGTGCTGAGACTGAGAAGTCTGCCTCACTGGAGTGTGTTTGGCCATCTGGAGCCAGTGACAATGTTAACTATTAAAACATAATTATTGGGGTGCCCAGGTGGCTCAGTTGGTAAAGCAGCTGACTCTTGATTTTGGCTCAGGTCATGATCTCAGAGTCCTGGGATTGAGCCCTGTGTTGGGTTCCATGCTCAGCGATGAGTGTGTTTAAGGATTCTCTCTCTCTCCCTCTGCCTTTTCCCCTGCTCTCGCTCTCTCTAAAATAAATAAATCTAAAAAGATATTAAAATATCATTATTATCTCAGGGAATGTGGAAGAAGCTGCCCCTGCATTAGGAATGGCTCTAATTTCATCCTCCCTGTAAAAGGTGAGGTCTGTCTCCTATTGTTGAACCTTGGCAGGCTCTAACTGCTTTGAACAATAAAAATATGGCGTAAGTGCTGATATGCTGGTTTATGAAACTAACAGCTGCTTCTCCCTGCCTCTTGGAACATCCTCTTTGGGAATCCTGAAATACCATGTGAGAAGTCTGGTTCCTCATGATTCTCATGCTGGGGAGCTCAAGGCAGACAACCTTGTGGGCAGTCCCAGTGAAGTCCAGGCTTCCAGTCTCCCTCACCAACTACCATTCATGTGGGCAGATCCTCTTGGATTCTCCAGAAGAGCCCATCCGGAAATGAATACTACTGGGTAAAGTGATATAGTCAACATCATGGAGGGGCAATGGGTCCTCGCTGAATTCCTGTTCTACAAAACTGTGAGATATAATAAAATGGTTATTGTTTTAAGCTATGATGTGTAACTGGGGTAATTGGTTTTGTACCAAAACATGGGCAAACAGAAGGATCAAATGTCCTTGTGTCATTTATAGTAGTTATAAGAAAAGATGCCATAAATGAAAAAGAGAAACATGCAAAACCGAACATTTGTAAGTTATGTTCATTAAATGGGAACCAGGACTTTGAAGATCCCTGG
>PITA01000706.1:0-99000 GCA_004023965.1 Spilogale gracilis | reverse complement strand
ATGGAGGTCCAACCTCGGGACAAACAGGGAGACAGAAGGCCAAGGAGAGGGACCTCTGAAGGTAACGAGAATGTCATGGACTTAGAAATGCAGAGATAACCGTGCCAGAAAATTTAAGTCCAAATTTGAGTCCCCAGGCTGATGAACCTTGGAGGCATTTGGCTTACAATGACTTAACAAGGAAATAATCCTGAACTGTGAGTCTCTTAACCTTGCAGGACTTGCATTGGCATAGCCAATATCTAGCCAAAGGAGTCATTTGCAAGAAGTTCCTTTCAGGAAGCCTATGTTCTTTCCACTCTCTCTGAACTCCAGCCACATGCTTTGTGTACTTAGTTTCCCTAAAGGTCATAACTGGTCTGAAAAAACTGGGCTGATGATAACTCCGTGGTTCTCTGGAAAGCTGGGGAATGAGTCTGGCACAGGACAAGGTTGATCTCTGTAGGGAGAAAGTTAGAACATGCCAGTCAAACCATGGCTCATTGAAAGGTGGGCTGGCCCCTAGCTGGGAGTGCATCCTGACTCACAGGACGGAGCAGAGGAGCAGGAGGCCAGACTGAGTTCTATCCCACTCCCTCCCCTGCCATGTCTATACTTTAGAGTTTGCCCCCAATTCACTATCCCAACTCACTGCATGCCACCACAGCATTTCTCTTGGATGCTTGCATCATATATATTCTCCTAGTGATGTAAAGAGCAGTGCACTCTGGGGATAAAAACTAGGATGTGTAATAAACACACTTTCTTAGTCTCATGATTTTAACTCTATGACTTAAAATTTCTGGACCTGTTTCTTTAATCTGTGTAATAAGAATGAGAAAACCTCCATACCCACAGGATGTTAAGGATATGGATGTTAAAATGCTCTGCCATGTCAAGGCACCTGGGTAGCTCTATTGGTTTAGCTCTTGATTTGGCACAAGTCATGACCTCAGTGTCATGAGACTGAGGTTTGCATCAGGCTCCATGCTCAGCATGGAATTTGCTTGAGATTCTCTCCCTCTTCCTCTGCCCTCCCCACCCCTGCTTGCTCTCTTTCTCTAATTAATTAATTAATTAATTAAAAAATATTCCACATATCAGTTGGAGGTTCTTTGAGCAATTGCTTCATTATCTTCTCATCAGTCCAGGCAGTACTGGTCTTGAGACCGTAGAAGTCAGACTGCCAATTGCACTTGAATTTGTACACTTCCAAAGTGTTGTATTAGGTCATCTTAGCACTGAGAAACCCTAGCATGTTAAAGAACGTAAACGAAAAGGACGAATATAAGCCATGGTATCTGGACTTGTAGTCTTTCTCAATATCTACCAGGATCTGGCAAAGGAGAGAAAATAAGAGTACAGGAAGCTGTTTAATTCTTTCCAAAGTGTTCACAATTCAGATATGACTTGAGCCTTAAAATTACTCTTGAAATAGGAATAGCAGAGGTGACTATTGTTATCTTCAGTTTTGCAGCTGAAAGCACTAAGCCTCAGAGAAGTCTGTGTTTAATGTCTGCTTAATTCCAAACTTTGGGAGCATAGAAACACTTGCTGGAATATGGCCCATCTGTGATTTTTCTCCTGTTTTGTTTTGTTGTTTTGTTTTGTTTTGTTTTGTTTTGTTTTGTTTGTTTTACTGTATGGGTACAAAGATATGCTTGGAGGAAGGGCCTAATATTTTTTAAATGATAAATGTATTCCATGGAAGCAATATTTCCATTTAGTCTTTATAACAACCCTTCAAAGAAGCAAGGACCATCTTCATTTTATTAGTGATAAAAGTGAGGCTCCACGAGGCTAAGTAACTATACCCACTTAGGCAGCAGATATGTGGCAAAGTCAGAATTTGAACTTAGCTCTTCTAATTCAAGATCATGTGCTCCTTCCTGTCAGTGGGCCTCCTCTTTGTCCAGTATCTCATGGCAATAGAGTGCTACTACATATCTAAAATGACATTTCAGAAAGAGTTCTCTACTAAAATGACAAGGTAGAAAGAGATTTTATTTAATGGCAAGTTATACATCCACTGGCATTTCTCTTTGTTAACTTAATTCTTGGAAAAAAATTAAGAAAGGAAGAAAGGAAGAAAGGAAGAAAGAAAGAAAGGAAGGAAGGAAGGAAGGAAGGAAGGAAGGAAGGAAGAAAGAAAGAAAGAAAGAAAAAGAAAGAAAGGAAGGAAGGAAGGTTACAACCAGCGATTTTGCCTCAAGAGTGGAACTGACCCCCTTACCCAGCTGTGACAGAATGATCCATTATTCATGAGGCACACCTTCCAACATTCTTCACTGCCAGACTTGCTTGTGATGGACTCTCATTTCCACCACTCCTTTTGGAATATTTTCTGATGGTGACCACACAGAGAGCAAGCCCAGTAAGCCCTATGCTCACGTTAGATTTAGAAAAAAGGAAATCTGGTTCAATTTCAATATCCTGTAAAGGATCTTTTTTGGTGTTATTAACTGAAGATGTTTTACATTGTAATCCAAAACTGGAGTCTTCTGCAGTGTGGCTTTAAGCAGTATGTAAGCAAGTAACAGTTAAATAAACCCTAGAAAGGAGCAGGTGGACTGTTTTAGATTTCAACCACTGTGGCTAGGTGACTTCACTGTGACACACGAGGAGGCCCCAGAGAGAAGGTCTTCTCAGAAAAGGAAGAAAACAGTCCAATTACCTGTAAATATGGACATTTTCTCTCTACCTAAAGCCATGGAAATTTGCAAAATCCCATTTTTTAGGCTCAAGCCAACTAAATCCAGACTATTTACTAAGTGTACGATGACTGTGAGGTTTTGAGTATGGGCTTTGCGTACATGCTATCCTCTTTAATCCGTTTAAAATCCTTGTCTAAAGAAGTGTTTACTGTTGATTAGATAAGCAGAGTAATCTGATGGAGGTCCCCCAGCTAATAAATGGAAGAGCCTGGAATCTGTATTAAGACATCCAGCGGTCTTCCCCTACACCTGTGGTGTTTGTGGACACTCAGAAATCTTGCAGTAGGCATTAAGATGGCAGCATTCCCACAGCACATTGGCCTTGGAAGACAAGGACATCCTGGACATTCATAGTTGTGCAGGTCGGTGCTATTAGTAACTAAAAATAATAATAATTGCAATAATAAAAACAAAGATTGTTCAGTTCAAGGGAAAAATACGTTCAATGACTGAATGTGGAATGATTGTAGTCAGGCAGCCTGAGAACTCTCTGGAATAAGCTGTCACAGAAGGAAGTGATCCCATGTATGTGGACATGGGCTGAGACTGGTATGGATGGAGAGAATCAATCAGGGGAGGAGACAGAACCAAGCAATAGCAGAAGGGGATCAGAGTGGGGATTAAAAGAGAAATTACCTCAGTAACTGCTAGCTGAATACTAAAGTTTTCGTTTAATGCCAAGTGAGGAGGATCAGGAGAGATATTACGAAAATCAAACTTCATTCATTCATTTAATGACTGTTTCTTTTTTCTTTTTCTTTTTTTTAAGATTTTATTTATTTATTTGACAGAGAGAAACAGGGCCAGAGAGGGAACACAAGCAGGGGGAGTGAGAGAGAGAGAGAAGCAGGCTTCCTGCCAAGCAGGGAGCCCGATGAGGGACTTGATCCCTGGACTCTGGGATCATGACCTGAGCCAAAGGCAGTCACTTAACCAACTGAGCCACCCAGGTGCCCTAATGACTGTTTCTTGAGCACTTAAGTTATGCCAGACTTTACCGACACCAAACAAACAAAAACAAAAGTCTTTATCTTTACTGTATGCAAAATTCAGGTGTGTGCTTGAGTGCATATAAATACTTGGATTTCCATTTATATATAACTGTGTATCATTATATATAAATGGATACATTTATATAAACAATTATATGTAAACACTATATAACTATGTGTCTGTTGGCTCTGAGGGGACGAGGGTGGTGATTTCTCTCCAACAACCTTTCCTTATGCTTTTTAAGCTCTGAGTTAGAGAATCTATTACAATAATACTGAGGGGAGGAACGTGAATCAAATGGATTCAACCATCATGTAAATTCATCTTCTTGGTGGCTAGAGTGGATCAGTAGTAGTCTCTCCACAGACGATTCTTATTTAGATATGTCATCCCATACAGGGTCATTCAAGATAGGACCATCAGGCCCATCCAAGGCTGCTTGGTTCAGCTGGTTAGAAGTTAATGTTGAGGCCAGATTGGAGATTTCAGGTTGTGGGTAGGTCTGCAGCCTTATCACTTACTTGATAAGAACAGCAGAGTTCAGGGTAAGGGAGTCTGAGTGGATCCCAACAATTGATTTTTTTTGTCTTATAAGGCAAAATAGCAATGCAGCACAGAATGTCCCAAGTTCTAGAGTCAGATAATTATGGGTTCAAGCCTGGTTCACCTACCTCTTTGTTTAGCAATCTTTAGTAAATTAATCTTTCTGAGCCTGCTATTCTAACCAATGGCAAGTGAATAACAATATTCTCTTAGCATGATAGTCGAGAATAAATTAACTTATACATATGAAGCCCATAGTATAGTATCTCACCCAAAGGAAATAATTATATCTATGTTTATCTATTTATCTAGCTATCTATCTTCTATCTATCCATACATCCACCAATTATCCATCTATCTCACATCTATATGTGGTTGGTGAAGTTTCAATCTGCCACATTTCCAGATGACCCTGAAGCCATAAACAAGGAAGTCTCTAGTTGACACATTAACACTATGATTATTGATCCATAAAGTTTGACAACGATAAGTGCAAGTAGACTTGTTAAAATTTATTTATTTTTGAGGACTTATTCACTTAACATTTTATTGATTTTATTTTTATTTTTTTAAGATTTTGTTTATTTGAGAGAGAGAAATAGAGACACCGTTCACAAGAGAGTATGAGCAAGGGAAAGGGCAGAGGGAGAAGCAGATTCCCCACTGAGCAGAGAGCCAAATGTGGAACTCAATGCAGGGCTTGATTCTAGGACCCAGGCATCATGACTTGAGCTGAAGGCAGAGGTTTAACCAGCTGAGCAACCCAGGCACCCCTCACTTAACATTTTAAAATTAAACATAGAATTTCTATAAAAATATATTATTTAAACACATCATATATTTTGAACTTAGAGAATTCACAAAAACATTTATAAGAATTGTGTGCACCCTCTAGATTCATCATATTTTTAAAACTTTGCTTATAGTTTCCAAAGTTTTATTAACTTATAAATAACTCTTTATTGATTTCTCAAGAACTTGATCACTAGTCTCATTAAATGTTGCCTCAGGAAAGAATAATACTGTTAATTGTGATCAAAATAAAATATATCAAAAGTATAGAAGATAGATTATATTATTGTTAACAACAATTAAGATTATTGGGAATGCAATGTGCAAGTGGTTATTATTGCTTTTCATTGACCAGATCTACTTCTGGAGTACTGTTGTACTTGTGATATCTGTCTTGTGATATAGTCATTGGTCACATTCACACTACCACGTGTTCTTATCCAGTTGTATCTTTTAATTTTCATGTATCTGAACATTCAATTCATTCAACAACATAGTGAATCCTATTCTGTTGGTCTGTTTATTCATTCATTCATTTAGCATTTGTTGGAAGTTTAATATATTATAGACATTAAATTAAGTTTTGGGGGCACAGTGTGACCTAAGAAATAGCCTTCATCTCAAATAAGCTTATGAATACACTGTGAATGGGTGGGGAGGCTGTATAAACATTCAGGCAATTGTAATATGGCTGGCACAGGCAAGAAATGTGAGCCACAGACCATTTTGTAGGGTTGGCTAAGCAAAACTAAACGTGGAATCTAGGAAGTCTTCCTGGAGAAAATGGCACATAAGCTGAAATTTTAGGATAAAATAGACCATCACCAAAGGAAACTGGAGATTAACATTTTAGATAGAAGGAGTGGCATTCATAAATACCAGAAGCAAAAAACAGCAGCATTTTGAGAACAAAGGTAGTCCAGAATGAGTGTATTAGCCATTGAGGTATAAAGATAATAATAATTATTTGTCTAGAGGATTGTTCTATCTTCTGTAAAGGAGAGAAATGCATCAAAGGATCAGAGGAGAATATGTTAAGCTACTGTACTAATATGTACAAAGTCCTTATGATTGAGAGAGTAGAGGAGAGAGTGCCTTAGTGTGCCTATCAGTGAAGGCTTCTCAGAAGAGATGACTTCTCTCCTTTGCTTGATCATAAACTCTTTGAAGGAAAGGAGCATGTCCTTCAAAAAATATTTCATTATCTGTTTTATCCAGCACAATAACAGGTGCTCAGTAAGTGTTGCTTGCATCCCAAGTTTAATGTTACTTGTCTCAGGGACTCTTGGGAGGCTGAAGCAAGGGCTAGTGGCATGGAATGTGGGTGTGGTGGTGACAGCCAAGGTTGATACAGGGACACTGCCATGATGCACGGCTGTGGCTTCTGCCTCAGGGCTGCATACTTTCTATTAATTCACTTTTACTTTTATTCATTGACTATGTTTTAGAAATTGGTTCAATCCTGGTAAATGTGGAGATTAATTGCTCATGGCCTTGCCCTTGACAAAGTTGAGCCCAGAGCTGGGACACAGAGGTGTACACATATTATGAGATCAATGTCATGTGAGCAATCCTCTGGCCATAGCGGATAGTGCTAAGAACCATAAGAAAAGCAGTAATCTTCAGGGGTTGGGATGATGAAGTGAGTAGGATTCATCCCTGGTTTCCTTCTCTTCCTTTTCTAGGTCCTTGCCCTTAGTAGTCCATCTGGTGTCATATATTCCACCAATTTAGAGATGATTGACTCCCATATCTATTTCCCCAGCATGGCTCTTTCCAGAGCTTCACCCATTCATATCTAACTCTTGTGTGACACCTCCATCTAATGTTCTGCTGACACCTCTAACTCAATTTGTTCAATGCTGAGCTCATCCTTTCCCTGCAAAACCTGCTTGTTGTCCTCCTGCCTATTGTGCTAATAGCTCCCCACTAGACCCAAGGACATGGGCTCTAATGCTCAGGGCTAACCCTTTCCTTTCTCTACCCCTGAACCCATCTCTTTGTGGCTGACTCTTCCTCCCTGGTATCGCTCATGCCATCTTCTCTCAGTTCTAACATGGTTACCATAATTTAAGCCCTCATTTCTTCTCTCATGGGAGTAACAGATTCTCAGCCAGGAGAAAAACAACATGGGTATTTATAAAGCAAAAACAGACCTCCAAGATTTATTTCTTGATGGACAATTTCCAGGCAAGTGGGGACATTCTGGATTCGTGGTTCTCAACCTTGGTGACTTTTGAAATTACCAAGACAGCTTTAGAAATAACTGATGCCTAGCTCTACTGTAATTTCATTGATCTGGGGTATGGACTGGTGCACTGAGGACTTTAAAGACCTCTCTGGGAGAGATTCTGATGTGAAATTAAGGTTGAGAGTCATAGGACTAGACCCAGAGGACTCAGTTTTCTGCTCTTTGATTGGCATTCCACCACCATCACTAACTAGAAGAGTGGACAAAACTCATGCGCACAGTGCTGAAGATGGATATTTCTAAAGACTTAGAAAAAGATTAAGCAGAAGGGAAATAAACACAAAATGCACTGAGTACAAAAACATTTTTCTGATACAATGATAGTCAACTTTCTTCAGTCTGATGGATGAATATGTCACTATCGCACAATAACCACCACAGCTGTCTAAAATGGAATATATGAACATGATGGCATGAGAGCTTCATTGTCTCATACTTGCTTTCTCTGCCTTTGATTTTCCTCACTTCACTCATTCTCAAGCATTACTGCCAAATTAATTTTCTTATAAAACATTTCTGAACATATCAATCTCTTTCTAAAAATATAATACCTCCTCATTACTTATTGGGAAAAAAAATCAAAAGTTCTTTTCCAATTTGGTCTACAATTCACTGTTCCAATTTTGTTTACTATAATTCTCTTTCATGCATTCCTGCCTTCAGGGTTTTCCTTATGTTGTTCTGTATCATTGCTTCCTTCCAATTCCACATATTAAAGTCTCTTCATCCTTAAAGATTCTGCTCACATACTACCTCCTCCACAAAGCTTTTCATGATCATTTTGGCAGAAAGCAATTTCTTCCATCCTTTGAAATAGCATAGTCCTTTTGTCATCCATAAAACTAATTTATTAATAATGAAAAACTCACATTAAAATTTGTTAGTTCATAAAATTAATTGTTTCAAACCATTCAATGTTCATTGCGTACCTGCTGTATGGGCTTCATGTTACGGATACACATAGATGATGGCAGACATGGTCCCTACCTACAATGAGAGTTGAGCAGGGTACAAGGATTTTAATTAGGCAAGTGACATTCTTTTGTGATTATGTCTGGGAATTTGAGAGGAAAAAGCAAATGGGTGTCAGACTTTAAAGTTTCACACTCTGATAAGAAAGTGAATCATCTTTCTCATCTTTCTAACTAAAACAAATAGGTGAGCCACTGAAGATTAGACTATTACTTCTAAAAAGTTGATCATAAATGTATGTGAGCCAATGAAAAAGAAGCCCCTGATTTCTATGAAAACAATCTTGAGGGAGGCCAGGCCAGTGAGTTTTGGTCTATTGTTTCTGGTAGCAGAAGGTTTGGAGGAGCACATGAAACTGAGAAGCCTTGATCATAGCCAGACCTACTATACTGCTCATTCAACTGATTGGATAATGTGGTATCTGGGGTATTGCTAGGAATAAGCAGTCAGTTGTGGACTGAATGGGATCACTAACGTTGCATCCATCACCAGCTGCATCCACCACGTAGGAAAATGTTAAGACAATAAGGGGGCTCCTGGTAGCGACCAGAGTTGGGAGGTTGGGGTAGGAAGGAAGAAGTACTACTACTTCCTTCTTTGTTCACTAAAAGAAGGAAGAAATTATCCTCTTTTAGTTTAAGGAGCTTAGTATGGAACCCTCCTTGTAAAGACCCCTTGCAAGTGGGGTTTGGGAGAATTTCTATCATCTTAAATTTTCTAGCTGATTTCAAGAAGTAAAAAGACCTTTCACAAAGTATTTACCACTTTTAACTATAGTTAGTTATTTAATAATGTTTTTATCACTCTTACTTAGACTTAGAGGAAACAACAAATTATCTTGATATTCCTTGAAATGCCTACTACCATTTTTAGTACAAATAAGTACTAAAAGTTTGACAGCCATTATTTTTGTCAACAAATGAATGAACGATGAGCATATTAGTTTTCTAAATCTATTGTAACAAAGTAGCACAAAATAAATAGCTTAACAAAAGAAATCTATTGTCTCATAGTTCTTTAGGCTAGAAGTCTGAGATCAAGAAACCAGCAGCATTGTACTTTTGAGTGTCTCTTCTGACTTCTCTTTGGCTTATAAATGGCCATCTTCTCTCTGTGGTACTTTATATCATCTTCCCTTTATGCAGGTCTTTGTGTCCAAATCTCTCCTTTTATTAAGGGCACGCCATATAGATTAGGACCCACACTAATGCCTCACTTTAACATGATTTTCTGCATAAAGACCTATCACCAAAAAAGATCACATTCTGCAGTACTGGGGATTAGGAATTCAAGATAGGAAATTTTGAAGGGACACAGTTCAACCCATAACAACTAATAAATTCTCTAAAACTCCATATACTCTTATCTTTTCTACTTTCTCCATTTACTGGAAATATTCTAGGGATACCTTGGTGGCTCAGTCATTGGGGCAACCAACGCTTGATTTTGGTTCCAGTCATGATTTCAGGCTCATTGGATCAAGCTCCACATGGGGCTCCACACAGCACAGAGAAAGCTTGAGATTCTCTCTCTCTCCTGCTGCATTCTCTCTCTCCCTAAAATAAATACATTTTAAAAATATTTTTAAAAAGATATTCTAGAGTAGCTGTGTCCAGTATAACTTTCTGTGATGAGGAAAATGTTTCCTCTTCAATATGGTAGCTGGGCACATGTGGCTATGGAGCACTTGAAATGGGGTTACTGCAGCCAAGGAGTTAAATTTCAAATTTCATTTGATCTAACTTATTTTAAATTAATTTAAAGCTACCACATCAGAGAACACCATTCTAAAGACTGGGAGGTTAGACTAATTGCTCATTGAAAGTAAAAAAAAAATTATATTTCCATGATTTGAAATATATAGGTTCTAAGTGAATTCTTATTTGCATGTTTCTTTTTAAGTGTTAATTTTTTTTAGTTTGGGGGGGTGAGGGACAGAGGGAGAGCAAGAGAATCTCAAGTGGACTCCCTCTGAATGCAGAACCCAACAGGGGACTTGATCTCATAACCCTAAGATTTTGACTTGAGTTGGGTGTTAAACCCACTGTGCCACTCAGGCACCCCTGCATGGCTTTTAATATCAGAGATAAATTAGGAATATGTACTCCTCATAGGGATAAGGATGAGGCAAAGCAGAAAATGGAAGTTGCAAAGCTACAAGCCTGTAAGGGCCAGGTGTCAATAAGCAGGTACAGTAATTTCAAGGGAGCCCCAGTGCAGGCTCTGCCAAATGCAGCTGTTAGACTTTAGTCAGCCAAATGTTGGCATGAAGGAAGGTAGTTTCAATATTCTTGAATCTTCTGATTTTCCACAAAAAGCTAGAAATCCAGGCTTTTGTGTGGACTCTTCTGGTTTTTTAACGTTGGTGACTGACTTTAACATTCTCCTGGAAATCTCAGTCTGGTTAAACACCAGCAAAATATGTGTTGGCTGGATATAACCTTGAGACTCCCAGTTTGTGACCTCTGTTTTGAAACAAAAATTTCAGAGATTTTCTTAGAAGTATTTTCCTTGACGTTATTAGCTGAAAATAGTGGGACTCTCAGAAAACAGTAAGTTTTAGATAATATTCCTGAACAATGAGTTCTTTTTATACATTCCAATTTAGAGAGAACCAAAATGATGGACATTTGAAACAAATGTATTGTGAATTTCAGGATTGGCTTGCTTCCAGAAGCTTCCAAAACTTGCTCTGCACTATGATATTCCCAGGACTAGCAGATGTGCTCCTGCCTCTGATCTCTTCCCATCAATTCAATTCAGAGAACAAAAAAGAGGAACCAACAGAAGGAAGATTGACAAGTGGCAGCTTTGCAGATGCTTAGATCTCCCTTGATATATAGGAACTCTTTAAAAATACATAGGGTGATAAGTGTAGTAAATTCTTTGTCTCCTATAAAAACACTTGTTTTTACAGAGAGAGAGAGAGAGAGAGAGAGAGAGAGAGAGAGAGAGAGAGAGAAAGAGAGAGAGAACAAGAAACGGACTCTTAACTACAGAGAGTAAGCTGATGATTACCAGAGGGGAGGTGAATGGAGGGATAGGTGAAATAGGGGAGAGGGTTTCAGGAATGCACTTGTGATGAGCACTGTGTGATGTGTGGAATTGCTGAATCACTATACTGTGCACCTAAAATTAACGTAACACTCTATGTTAACCATACCAGAATTGAAATAAAATGAAAGAATATTAAAACACTTGGTTTTACTTAAAATTTTTTTTTAGTTTATAAAATCAATTTTTCAACCATGTTATCATTCATTAAGCACCTGCTTCCTGCCAGGTCATGGGCAACATGCTAAGGGTGGTACATAGGCCATGCCAGACATGGCCCCTGCTCACAGCAAGATTCAAAGTTGAGCAGAGTAGTTGCACTTTAGCATATATTCTTTACATCAATTCCAATTAGAAGAAGTGCTATGCAATCAAAGTGTCCAGTGGTAGGAAATCCCACTGAATATGCAGGGCAACAGAAAGCCCTAATGATACCTGGTGAGAGTAAGCAGGAGGCAGCTAGATGAGGCTGGTCAGAGAGATTTGTAGTACAAGATCAAAGGTAATGGCTTAAGATGCACTCTATGGCAAAAGCCGTAGGCCCAAGGAAGGTATCCTGTAGAGGCTGTGGGAGAAGAACTGGGCTCTTGCAGCTAAGTGACATGTGAGTCAGGGCTAATCCTCTGCGAAGTTCAACATCAGTGCAAAACACGCAACCTGAGTGCAAAACTCCCCTCCTTGAGCCGTTTAGATCTTATTGTGCTGATTCTTATTGGAGGCAATTTTTCTCCCCTTGGGATATTTGGCAATGTCCTTAGGCATTTTTTATTGTCATGAGTTAGGGGATATGTGCTACTAGCATTGAATTGGGATGCGGTCAGGGATGACGCTGAATATCCTATAATGCACAGGACAGCTCCCATGACAAAGAATGATTAGGTCCAAAACATCAAGAGCAAGATTGTGAAATGCCAGGTTAAGGTGAACATCAACGGAATTAATGAAGCTGGGAGCAGGTAAGGCTGTCAGGAAGTAGGGGCAGGGACCATACTTATAGTTTTATGACTCAGTTTGCAAATGGGAAAGAAACAAAAATTACGTGTTGGCTGTTTGCTGTTTTCTTCTCAATGTACCAGCTACAATGGCATCTCCCAAATTATCCAGGCTAGGCCAATCAGCCTTATTTACTATAGTAAACCTGACTATAAGTCTGTCTGCTTTACTTCAAAATAAATGCTGAAAATATTGACTGAATAAATAAATGGACATTAACTTATTCCCAAAAAATAAAATTTTGCATAATTATAATAGCTATTATGCTACTAATTTGTGCAAGGCACATTCTAAACTTTGACCGAATCCTTACAAAAGCCCCACAAGGGAATTATTAACTATAATTTAAGAAATAGAGGCTCAGGGATGTTAAACCCTTTGCTGAAGGTCAAAGAGCAATTGTGTGTTTTTGATACCATGGTCTATCCTTTCATTGCTCTGAAAGGGATTTCGCATTGCGAATGGGACATAGGCTAGATTTGATTTGCCTCATCCACCAGTAGGAATCAGGTATGACTGCATGTATGAAAATCCCCAAGAGTGACCTGACATAGAAGGATTTCATTTTAATGCACATAAGTTAAGTCCAAGGTAGATAGAGCAACTTCAGAGATATGAGAGGTACAGACTCCTTCTATCCTTGTTGTTGTTGTTGTTGTTGTTCAGATTCTTTCTATCCTACTTATCCTTCCTTTGCACCAAGCTTTCATTCTCAAGCCTCTGCCATCCAGCTTTCACATCACCTGGAGCTCCAGCCCATGTGCCAGTCAGAAGCCCAGGTGCTACCTCCTGCTTGATTCGTTTTCAGGTAGCACCACTGGAATTTTCACCTAAATGCTTTACCTTGCATTGGCCACTCCTCTGCAAGGACCCTAGGAAATGTAATTGATTTTTCAGCTGAGAGTGTTGTCGTTAACAGGGAAGAAGGAAGGAAGGATGCATGCTGAGTAGGGCAGCCGCCACATCTGCTAGGCCACAGTAGTGATGAGCACGCTTGCAGCAAGGTTGGGATGTCTCTCCTGTGGTTGAAAAGTCCCAAGAGAAGACGCAGGGTGGCAATTTAGTTACTGTGAGTTGAATTTGGACCCATGAAGCCCTATCAGACTTCACTCTGCACTAATGAGGTACATAATCTATCCACAGTTAGATTTCGAAACCAGGAGGCTTTGGCTTCTTCCCATTCTCCCTGTCTCCTTTCTCCAACATTTGCCCTGCCCTCCTTCTAGGTCTCTCTGGGTTGACCTCCTTTCCATTTCTTCTTTGTCCCTTATCTTTTGCTTCTGGCCTTCTGCTTCTGTTTCTTCTCCACACAGGGAGATCTGCAGAGCATTGAACAGGTAACTGCCATGCCATTATCCTCAGGCTTTAACTTCCTTTTCTGCTGCCTGCCTTTATCCTTCATCTCTACTACTTTTTGGGAACCTGACTTGTGTCCTTCTGGAAACTCTCCCTCCTGACATGCAGTCTGATCATGTAGATGATTGCAGCTATAATTTCAGATATACCTGAGAGCCACTGGAAGGCAGTCTGCCCCACAAAACTGCCTCCTGTATTCTTATTCATTCAGGCATTCTTTATTCATTTCTATGGTTATTGAATACCTACTCTATGCCAGCCCCTCTGAAAGGCCCAGCAGGTTCTCCATGGCTCCTTTCTTGTGGTGCATTGGGTCTAGTGGAGGAGCTACATGCAAATCACAGAATTATAACTCAGCCAGATCTTGGTAAGAATTGCTGGGAAGGGAGTTATGAGCACATGAAACAGGAGCCACCTTGGTTGGAGAAGCCAGGGGAGTTCCTACCAAGGTAGTAAAAGGGATGAAATTCAGTTAGCCAAGTGAGGATGAAGAAGCGTGTTCCAGTAGAGGGAAACACGCATGCAATCAATACAAGATGAGAGAGCGGTTTTGTATTCTGCACTGCTCACTATTCTTAGATCATGAATAGAGACAGAAACTCTGCCTTCAAGGAACTTATACGTGAGTGAAGAGCATTGGCAGTAAGCACAAACAAATGGGATACCTTCTGGTGAACAAGCAGGGAATGGATGAGGATCCATTCAAGGCATAGCCACTGACCACCTGGGTTTTGTGAGTGATGATGGTAAGGGCTTCTGGAGGCTCTAAGAAGCCTCTGCAATTTCTTAAGTAGGAAGATGACATGGTAGGATTCACACTTTAGAAAGCTCACTAAGGTCTGAGTGCATTTCCATGGGCTGGATGAGGTCTTTAGGCAGTGAAGGCCAGGTGCCCAGCCATGAACTTAGAGAGGAGAGAGCTTTCCTCTGTGACCTGAGCAAGTTACTAAAGTCTTATCTTTTTCACCATAAACTGGAAGTTATGATAAAGGTTCCAGGGTTCCTGGCAACCATCTAATGAGATGATAATTTATGCATCCTTGCACGAAATCTTGCATAGGGTGTACACATCCAGTAACTTCTCTCCTTTCACCTGCATGCCACTTTCTTTGGACAAATGACACAAGATCTTGAGTGGGAACATTCTGATCATGAGGTGCAAATTTTTTTGTTTTATTTTTTTAAAGGTTTATTTATTTATTTGAGAGAAGAAGAGAGAGACCTAGAGGGAGGGACAGAGAAAGAGAACTCAAGTAGACTCCCTTGCTAGGTGCAGAGCCCAACACAGGGCTTGATCTCATGACCCTGAGATCATGACCTGAGCAGAAACACAAGAGTCGACAGCCAACTGACCGGCCACCCATGTGTCCCCGGAGGTGTCAATTTTAAATGGGGCCCTGATCGATTAGATGACACGTTAGAGTCTCAATAGTCTTAAATCATTCATAAGTTAAAATTGAGGAATATGCTGGTGCTCCATTTGCACTTTGAACTTTGAAAATGCTTTGCAAACAACTCGATTCAGCTTTCTAGTGCTTCAAAAACCTCAGCCACACTCCATTGCCTCAACAGGGACGTAAAGGAAGGGTTGTCAGAACTGGAAGCAAAAAACGGGCTCGAAGGGGCATGATGGGGCATGTGAGATAAAGAATTTCTTCAGAAAGAATCTTTATAAAATCAGTTTCCTTTAATTTCTCTAATGTCTCAGCTAAATCTTGTGGGCTTGGACACTCGCCCGGGTCCCCATCTTTAGCCCCTGGCTCCAGGTCCTATTATTTTGTCTTGCTTAGAATTCTCACTGTAGCTTACAAGTCTCCTGCCTTGAACACACCCAAGAAACCCAATGAGCAACTGGAATAAAAGAAGAAAACTGCATTCATGAAAGCGCATATCCTCTACTTGGCTGAAATGCATCTTTTAACATTTGAAAGATAAAGAAGAATATTCTCTATATGAGAGAATCAATTAGTTTTAGAGGATTCAAACCAGTTATAACAACTGTTGGGATCATGCTTCCATGAAAAGCCCTCTGAATGATAATGAGACAATTCAAGAAAGGATGGACGATTAGAAGATTGTGGTGACATAAAAGTCATTTTTCACAATTGGAACAAAAACTATCCCTGAGGGTTTTTGTTGTAATTATTGTTGTTTGTTTGTTTTACTGCCAGACTCCAAAGAACATGCCATAACTCAATGTTCCGACATGCAGTTGTACTCAGTCCATGAAGTAGAAAGAAGGTAAAAAGTTGTAAGAAGAAGAGAAAGATTTTTTTAATTCATAAAGAAAAAAAACTCAGGCTCCTGGGTGGCTCAGTCATTAAGTGTCTGCTTTTGGCTCAGGTCATGATCCCAGAGTCCCGGGATCGAGCCCCACATCGGGCTCCCTGCTCTGCGGGAAGCCTGCTTCTCCCTCTCTCACTCCCCCTGCTTGTGCTCCCTCTCCAGCTGTATTTCTCTCTGTCAAATACATAAATTGAATCTTTAAAGAAAAAAAAAGAAATGGAACTCAACTGGATTGCTAGAAAGATGCTTCTCTGTGATGGGTCGTGCATAATCAAATGGAGACACATTGAAACTTGAGGAATAGAGGGACTTCTGTGATCTAAAGCATTGCTCAAAGGACTGGGTGAGGCTGGCATAAATAGATGGGTTTGCTCTCTGCATAGGAAAGTAGAAGTTGTTTACTACACAAAGCCTGGATCATATGAAGAATAAATGAGATAATGTAAGAATCAAAGCTAGATTAAGCTGTGATGGATGATAATTGAAGTTTAGTATGGGGAAAAATTACCAGCCTGTATCTAAGTGTTTACATTTCTATAAATCTTACTCTAAATTGTGATGTATCATCTATACATGCTAGTAATGAACAGACACATAATTTATATTATTCCTTTCATACACAGAGACATCTTGTAGAGAGCAATCAGAGATTTGCTTGTGTGCTCATTTAGGCTTATTTCTCCTGCTCAGTCTTACCTTTAAGCTTGGGAAGTCTCACTAAAAACACCAACAATCCATCTGCTGACAGTTTGCCAATCTGTACCTTGGGAAAATATAGTATGTTTCTTCCAGATAGACCATGTAGACCTAAAATCTATTAACCATCAAAGGCAGGTTGGGCATTAGGACAGTATGTTAGAAGAGCACTGTTCAAAGTCCTGTCTGTGGACCAGAGCCGATGAGAGAAAGTATTGAAAGCAAGCATGTAGGGGCTTTTATAGTAACTTATATTGCCATGCCAACTTATGTTGCCATGACACCTAAATTCAGCACAAGAGATGAGACCAAGTACCACCTGCAATGATCTGAAAACTAAAAAAAATAAAAACAAAAACAAATAAAAACCATAAAATAAATCAGCAAATAATCGGTCCTTCATCACAAGAGTAAAAGAAGCACCAAGTTCAAGAAACCAGCACAAGTCAATATGATCCTCTTTGTCCTTTGATTCTAACACATGGACCTGAATGATGGAAGAGGTCACCTACCTGCCTGCATTGGAGTCATTGGACCTCCACTTGGGAACATGCTATGCACTCTTGAAACAGTTCTTTTCTCAGGAATGGGGAAGGGAGTGGAAATTTAAGAAGGTCAAGCTTGACACTTACTATTCCAATAGTTTTTGTTTGTTTGTTTGGGTTTTTTTTTTTTTTTTTAGATTTTATTTATTTTCTTGACAGAGAGAGCAAGAGAGAGCATGAACGGGGCAAGGGGCATAGAGAGAGGGGAAGCAGACTCCCTGCTGAGTGGAGACAGGGGGTTTGATCCCAGGACTCCAGGATAATGACCTGAACTGAAGGCAGATTCTCGACTGACTTTGCCATTCAGAGTCCCCCCCCCCCATTTAGTTTTTAACTGATTACAATACACTGACTACTGTGGGTTCTAGGGCTATAAACATAGAAAGGAAGTTCTCCCTGAATCAAAGAATTTGAAGTCCAGTTGGAAAGACTAGTAAACAAATGATTACAATAGAATCTGGTTAAGTCAATAAAACTTTGTTCTCTCTTTCCTTCCCTTCTGTTCTGTCTTCCAGAAATACTTATTGCTTGTTATTTTAAACACCATGTGTTATACTGAAAATATAGGGCATATAGAGCTGAATAAGGACATTGTCTTCCCTCTCACACAGAGATTTCACCTTTATCAGAAAAAAAGCCCTAAACTAGGTAACCACAGAGTTTAATTAATTACTTGTGTTAATTGATTACTTTATTCAATGAGCAGCAATTATTGCAAGGTAAAGAGAACCATGACACATGTGCTAGAAAGATTGGAACGTGATTCAACTTATGTTGAGGGTTGGTAAGCCAAGTGGGGAAAGTGTCTATGAGAGTGGAATTTTTGAACTGAGCTCCAAAGGGTGAGTGGGAGTTATCTCTGTGAAGAGGAGGACAGAGAATGTCCTAGGCAGAGAAGGAGGCACGTCTGAAGGTCCTGGGGCACAAAGGAAAACAATGTGGCTCAGGTGCTATGAGAGAGGGGCTTATACCTCTTAGTCTGGCTCTCACTTTATGCCTTTTTTTCTTCTCCATAAATCAAAAAGCCCAAATAATTGAATTCATCCCTATTCCCTTAATCAGGAGAATGTCTTGCTTTAACAAATGAGAACCCTTTCTTTCTTCTGAGAACGCCCCTTCTCCCAGCCCATTGCTGGGACCATAGTGATGTATTTGATTACCCCATTCTGGGTCATTGGATTAAATTCACCCATTCAAAAAGGCACTGCCTCCTCTGCCCTATACTTCCTTTGCTTTGGCTAAACAACGCTCCTGGTCAGTTGTCTCCAATACTAACTAATGCTGAGCCTCCCATCTTCTCTCTTAGCAAACCTTGTAAATAGAACACCTGACTGGCCGAAACAAGTCTTCCTCTCATTGTTGGTAGTATTGCCCACCTCCTCAGCATTTTCCCCAACCCAGGAGTTTGGCTTTTTCTGCCAACTTCAATCATCACTTCTATATTCAAATCTTGTCGCAATTTATAGCAGGTTCTCATAAAATATGGTATGGTGGACAGGGAGTGTACTTTGAGTCCATATCAACAAGAATTCAAATCCAATTCTGATACTCCCTTCTTGTGTGACCCTGGGAAAGTCAACCACATTCTCTGAGTTTCAGTATCCTGCTTGCATGTGACACACAACTAATGAATCATTGAACTCTACAGCAAAAACTAATGTCGTACTATATGTTGGCTAATTGAACATAATAATAATATAATAAAATAAAATATTAAAAAAATACATCTGAAAAAAAGAAGCCAATAAAATACTGAATCTCTAGGCTTATTGTAACCATTCATTGAGGCATTGTATTAAAGCATCTAATTCTCACTGAATGATTCTTTTTTAGCCACCTAGTTTGTGTTTTAAAGCCCATTTGATCATGATGAAAAACTCAGAAAAGACACTGCAGCCACGCAACAGACAAATGACTAGAAACTCACACTGTTAATTGCAGTCTCAGCCCTCCTCATGGAGGAATCTGACACAGACACATGTTGTGTTTTTATTAATATTTTGTTTAGCCAACATACTATCACAGAAGCCAGTCTATCTCCATGAACTCCTCTTTAACTTTTTTATTAGCTTATTAATAGGACTGGGGAGATGGATATCATTTAATGGGACATTTCTCTCTCCCTGTAAAAAGCATGACATTTGTAAATTAAAGAGGTCATACATTTGCATCCAGCCAAGGGGGTCATCTGGCTGGCTCAGATTTGTAATTCTGAATTCTGCACTGCTGTGTAGTCTGGAAAGGAGAAAGAGAGAAAGGAAGATAAACCAAGGGCAGGGGAAGAGACAGAGGGGTGGGGATCTATGAATGAGAAAGCAGAAGCAAAGCAATACCTAATATAAGGAGATTAACTCAATGTCATGTGACCATGCAAGCCTGGGTCTTGGAGAAGGAGGGCTAGAAGATCAGAGCACCAAGGTTCTTTGCATCAGACACTTCTAGCCTAACAGGCAGGACAGAAGTCTTCAAGTGAGTTGGCAAGTATGAAGTGCCTACTGAGTGCTTGTCACCGTGTGAAGGTACTCAGCTTTAAAAGGCACAGTCCTTGCAACAGCTCTTTCTGCCCATGGGTCCTGTCCCTGTGCACAGGGACAGTTCCTCTCCTACAAGAGATTGATAATTCTTCTAGGTCAAAGACTAGGACTAGGTCACATCATGGAAATCTCTAGGGGAGGTGGATCCTAAAAGCCAAAGGCAAGCTTGGGAAGAGTTAGCATTAGTAGCCACTATCTGCACCCATGTTGTGCATGGAAACTGGGCAGGGCACTCACAACATCCACTAGAGGAACACTTGAGGAAGCTCCTTTCTTCAGTGAGTTGGAAGATGCTTCAGCATCTCCTGGGGAGAAGCAAAAGCATGCACAAGAGTCAAGAGAGAGTTGGCAGGATTAGTTTTCCTTAGAAGGCATCAGCAGTCAGGTGTGGGGGTGGGGGCTAGGCAAAGGGGATGAGGATGAGAGATTGGTAGTTAACAATGTGGACTGGGGAGTGAAATCAATCTGGGTTTAAATTCTGAGTGTTGCTTATGGACTATGTGACCTTTACAATATACCTTACTTTCCCCGGCCTCAGTGTCCTCATCTGTTCGATGGTCATAGTAAGGCTACCTTTCACTATTGTCATGAGCATGAAATGAGCAATGGAGAGAAACCCCTAAGCCCAACAGCTGCAGCATATTAACTTTCAAGAGATAGTAGTCATCCCAATTATTAGAAAGCCAGACATACTGAATTTTGAAAATCTTGAATTCTATTCCAAGGGCTTGGGATTTTATCCAGAAATAATGATGATGGTATTGATGATGGTGGTCATAATAATAACAATGATGAGAATTTAGAAGTGAGGTTGTAAGCCAAAGCAACCTTTTAAAAAGTAGGAAATTTGCAAATATGTGCTTGAGAAAGATACTTTGATCAAGTCTGTGGAGAATGGATTGGAGACAGAAAGAGAGGCTGGACAGGACAACCAGCTATGGGGCTCTCTCAATACACTATAGAAGAGACACTGAGGATTTTAGCTTGGTCAAAAACATGGGCCAGGAAGAGACTAAGCCAGGACCAGAGCAAAGCCAATGAAATCCCATAGCAACAGGGCTCTAACTGCATGCTTGGGCTCTGCCTCTGCTCAGATAAGCAACTCCTACTATATGCAGTATAAAGGTATACTTTATATAGAGGGGGCGCCTGGCTGCCTCATTTGGCTGAGCAGTGGACTCTTGATTTCAGCTCAGGTCATAATACTGGGGTCCTGAGATCAAGCCCCTTACCCAGCTTTGCGCTCAGCATCAAGTCTGCTTGAGATTCTCTCTCTCTCCTTTACCATTCCCCCCATTCATGTGCATGCTCGCTCTCTCGCTCTCTCTCTCAAATAAATAAATAAATCTTAAAAAAATACAAAGGCTATAAAGAGTGGCATCCTGCTCTGGGTAAGACCTTTTATTAATGGGAAATTGGCTTTGTGGATGCAGGTGTCCCTTGGTAAGGATGGTTTCAGTGATGCCCCCAAGCCTTCTCTGTCACTTGTATTGAGTTTCTGTGTACTCTAATTCATTAATGAAGGGACAAAGGAGGAATCTGAATATACTTTACTCTCACCATTAGCTGGAAGAGTTTTGTGATGAAACTCATTGAGCATAATGAAATTGCTGTTTCTGCTGAAAGCCCATCTCTATAGATTGGCCTTGGTTACAATCCTTGATGAAAATGGAGAAATACGCTGTATTAAGTTGGTTTTTAAAAGGCCCTCTATTATGACCCTGCTTTGGAGAAAATCAATAGACATGTCTCAAAAGATAAATACAAATAAAAAAGTCCTGTTCAACTTTGCTGAATTTCCACCTGTCCTCAGAAGTAAGATGGTTGGAAGAAAGCTCATTTCCTCTAGATTATAGTGAGTTCAATTTAATGATTTGCCATGCCCCTTCCAGCTCTAACTTTTTTTTTTTAAAGATTTTATTTATTTGACAGAGAGAAACACAGCCAGAGAGAGAGGGAACACAAGCAAGGGGAGTGAGAGAGGGAGAAGCAGGCTTCATGCCAAGCAGGGAGCCTGATGTGGGACTCGATCCCTGGTCTCTGGGATCATGACCTGAGCCGAAGGCAGTCGCTTACCAACTGAGCCACCCAGGCGCCCCTCAGTTCTAACATTCTAACTCTGTGACTTCCCAAATTATATTTATAATAAGGTAAGTTAATAGTTCTAACATTTATTGAGTCATCATTCTGTGGCAGGTGTTGTGTTAACCACTTTATGTGATATCTTATATAGATTTTATGGTAACTATAGATACAATATCTACTATTGCAATTCCCATTTTATGGATAGGGATATTGAGGACTAGTGAAGTCAAACAGAGAGGGAGGGAGGAGGACTGAGATCAGGAGTCCAATATATTCAGTTCCAAACTCTGTGAACTCTGATTTCCATCCTTTTCCTCTTCCTTTCATTCATCTCTAATGATGTTAACCTTTTAACATTCAGAACAAATCCCCCACCTTGTCACTTAGCAGATATTGATGAAAAGCCCTGGATGCTTCATAATCTCTCTGGTTGTCAATAAACTATCATGGTGCTTACTCTTGCTATGGACCTCAGAAATGTGATCCCCAGCATCCAGGGCTATTCTATCCTTGTTTAAATGGGTGGGATTCATCACCTCAATCACAGTAACAGGTCTAAATGCTAAGACCTGTTTCCCACTTCTGTATTTTCTTCAAACTGTCCATCAACAACTTGATGCAACAAGGATCCCAAAATAGGTATTTTTCTGTTGAATCAAAATTTTTTGGAGTAATTTGACTGGGGCTTAGCAGATTTTGTTACTTGTACTTTCCTCACTGTTAAAGGTAGTTATATAACTCCAAAGATTTATCCTCGAAGGGTGTGTAGCCCATTTAGAAATGGCTACAAACATTTTGAAGGATAGCACCCTACATCACAGGATCGGTGTATACATACACTTGTATTTAAATAAGAAATTTAGATAAGATTCCTTGATAAGTGTAGATGTCCATTTATGTCGCAATTCTACCACTGTGTAATGAGTGCACCTTATGAGCTGAGCACATTACTAAGAATTTTCATGCAGTGGTAAGTAAATATATACAGCATTAGCCTTATATGTCTTATCACCTAGTAGAGAAAGAATAAACAGATAATTGCCTACATGTACTTTTTTAGAATTCCATATGGCATATTTGTATCATTGGTTACATGTATCTTGATAAATAAATATGAACCTATCTGGATATGTGAAATATAGACACACATATTAATACATATTATTAACATCAATAATATTAATAAATTAATACACATTAATTTATATACTCATTCAACAAACACTGATCATTTGTACGAGACAATCTTTAGAAGTGACATACTCTCCTGTTTCCGGGGAAACAGGACACTGTTTTTAGGGACCCTATATTGGAGTTAAGTACAGAAAGATGTGTACTCCCAAGATTTAACTTCCACATACCTTTGTTTGCATCCTAGCTCCCAGCAGTTACTGGATCAGTGACTTCAGCTACATTATTTAACCTCCACTTAATCTCACCTGTAAAATAGAAAATGATAATAATATTCACCTTAGAGTGTTTCTGTAAGGATTGAAAAATATTGTAGGTTCGCAGGCTTAGTTCAGGCACATGGAAAGCCCTTAATCCCTTCCAGCTATTATTATTTAAAACTGGAGAAGCTGGAGCACCTGGGTGGCTCAGTTGGTTAAGTGTCTGCCAGACACCTATGTGTCTGCTTTCTCATGGATTGAGGAATAGGAGAGTCACATCTTGAATATCCACGTCTTTCTGCCTTCCCCACCCCTTCTTTAAGGAGTTTCCTCCCTCTGCAGATGCAGGTAACTCACTGCCTTCTCTGCGCCATTTTTTTCTTAGATTTGTTGATTTGAGAATGCAGCCTCTGATCTTCCCTGCCCCCATCCAGCCATCTCTCACATTTGGGGAGGAATGCCGCACCCTGTGTTCCATCCATCATGGTTTTTCGGCGATCATCTCTCTTCTAGACTTAATTACTAAACATCTGTCTCTATCTCATGTTACACTTTTGTTCGTATGGACCATTTTCTTTCCTTCTTAATGCTTGGAATTATATTTACTCATCTAGATCGTAGGCTTCCTGAGGGCCAGGAACCAATATTTCTTTTCCTAGGTCCTTCCTCCACCTCCCTATAGCACCTAGCATAATGTCACAAATGGAGAAGCAGAGTGATTATAGATTCATTAGAGATTCTTGTATAAAATAAGGTGGTGGTGATAGAGATGCAAAGAGGGAGAGAGAAACAGTTTCCTGGAAAAGAAGATAACCTATTTCCTGTGCCAAGTACTTTTCTTGTTAATAGTATTCCACTCTCGAGCTCCCTGTTCAAGGATAGAGTACCTATTACAATCATCTGCATAAATAATATATGCTAAAATGTTTCTCTGTGCCACAAATATTGACCTCATTTAATAATTGATGATGGACTCCAATACTCATCTGGAACCATGCTGACACAGGTTTATGCCCTTGCCGTGGGCTTATATTTATAGCTTTTGTTTTCTTAAGCCTGAAATTTACCTAACTTTCTTTATGGAAGGATATTTTTCCCCCGAGACTCTACTACGATACTGGAAACTGAGTTCAGTAAGCAAGTGTGGTGCTGATGAAAGGGAGGTGTTTCACTTCATCATCATAAAGAAAGTTAAGCTTCCTTCCTTTAAATGATGTTCCTGACGTGTTCCTATTTGTATCATAAGTTTTCAAGACCTCATTATTGCCAAATAATAGTAATAATAATAATAATAATAATAATAATAATAATAATACAAACAGTTGAGATTTAGTGAACACTTACTAAGTGTTCCCTTCATAGGTCTTTATTTTATAGTCTCATTTAATCTTCAGAAGAATTCCATGAGGGAGGAACTATGTTGATGTCTATCCTACAGATGAGGAAAAAGGGAATGTGGGAGGTTCAGTGCTGTGTGAGACACACCCCTGGAGAGACAGTGTTCTGATTCTCACATCAACAGTCTGATTCAAATTTTTGCTTTATGCTCTAAATCACTATGATAAATTGACTTTCTGTTTGCACATCCATGTAGCTGAAAATGACTGTTTTTTTCTTTCTACACCCATTCTTATGGGAACAGCTCTTTGCTTTTCCCTCACTTCTGAGCTTTCTTTCAAGATTTGGTTCATGATGAATAAATTAATAATGAGCCTTTGACCCAAGTCCAGTGTGAGAATGACTGCAAAAATGATCTCAATTTTCCACCTTTCCTGTATCATGCCTTTTGCAATGTGACTTGGAAGCTCTTACCATTAAGTTCCTCCCTTCAATATGCAATGACCTTGCATACTTAGTGTGGTCAATAGAATGAAGCAGAAGAGATGTGTTAATCTTAAATCTAGACCTCAAGGTGTCTTGTGAATCTCTACCCACTCTCTTAGAATCATGCCACTCCCAAGAAAAAAGTCTGGGCTGAGTTGCTGAAGGAGACACATGTAGGAGAACATGGTTGTTCTAGATAAATTTACTCCACAATACTCAGTCTGCCATTGCCCAAATATGCAGGAAGCCCATGCAAGACCAGCAGAGTCAGATATTCCACTGTTGACATCAGACATACCAATGAGCCCATCTGACACTAACAGAACCAGCATGCTCATTTGCACTCTTTCACGAGAATAAATCATCATTATCATGTAAATAATGTTTTAGAGTGACTTATTATGAAGCAATAGCTAACTAATACATCTGCTTAGCAGAGACCTCCTGAAATTTTTGCTATAGTTATTGAGAATGATCACTCTTCACTGATACTGCTAAGCTATTAGGATTTAAACAGAAACTGTTGGTGCTCACTCCTACCTGAGAAGAGATCATTTGGAAAAAAAAATGCCAATGCAGAAGAAACAAATATGAAAGATTAACTAAACACATTTCTGATAATATTCTTTGGTCACTTAGATCCAACAATGCCTGAAGGAAGTATATTCTTTTTAAAAAATATTTATTTATTTATTTATTTATTTATTTATTTATTTATTTATTTAAGTTTTTAATTCCAGCCATTAACCTACAATGTTTTTTTTAGTTTCAGGTATACAATATGGTGATTTGACATGAAGCCAGGGTATCATTTAATTTTCTTATAATATAGCTCATAAGTTCTTTATTTTAATTTTTCCATTTTTGCTTAAAGTAGTCTGATTTGGCTATCTTTTATTAAACAAGAGTTCTGATTACTATTGACTTTACTGTGGCTTTAAGAAATATCATCATGCCTTACCTTTCTCTGTCCTTCTCCAGAACTATATCATTTGAGGCCTAAACCTTGCTTCAAGATCTTATGAAAATAAAGTGAAGGAGTAAAAATGGGGTTAATAAGTAAAAGTCAAAATGGAAGTAACTGAGAATGGAGTAGGAGGAATACCCTATCTTGAAGCAGACATGAGTCAAGGTCTAATTCACTAATTCATACACTGAACAAGTATTTATTGAGTAAGTCCATATATCCAGGACTGTGCTAGGTCCTGGGATTATAGAGGACAAGGCAGACAATTCCCTGTTCCCAGGAAGTTAATTTTTTAGGGAGGAGATAGATACACATAACGAATGAATAAGCTTACAGACAAGATAATTTCAGACAAGAATACATGGTTCATCGTCAACACAGCAATGCAGCAGAAAGAAAGTGACTCATGTGCTACTGGGACAGGATGGGAGCTCTGGACACTGTCCCCCTCCCCCAGGAAGTGATATTGATCAGAGACCAGGAGAGTGAGAAGCAGCCAGCTTGAAATAATCTGAGGGAGGGACATTTTAGGCAGAGATAAATCCAATACAAAGGTTTGAGATGAGCACATGTTTTTGTGTCTGAGGACCAGGGAAACAGTGTAGTAAAGTAAAGGGAGTGTGGAAAGCCGAGAGCTGAGGTTGAAAGTGGCTAGAGTCTTTCAGTCATAGTTAATGGGAGTTTGGATTTTATTCTGAGTGTGAAGGGAAGTTGTTGAGGGTTTTTAATAACAGAATGGCAGGATCAATTTTATAGGTTTAAGTTATAAAAGGTATATGAAGAGTGGATTGTAAGGTCAAGAGTGATCACAAAGAGAGATCTGTTAAAAGGCTTTGTGACAGTTCAAGCAAGAGCTGGCGGTGCCAACAGACTACGAGGAAGCCAAACCTACAGATGAAATGAGAATTCGTATCAGGGCTGCCACATAGTAGAAGGAAGACTGGGAGTTATCATCACCGCCTGGCTACACAGACCTATGTCCATACACACAGACACACACACACACGCACACACACACCACAGACACACACACACATACAGACATACCCAGCCACACACATAACTAAATCTCATTGCTAATCATATTGAATTTAAAATCAAAGAAAATTTCCTAAGTTTAAAAAACTGAGCTTCTATTTTATTTTATTTTCTAAAGCTTTTATTTATTTATTTGAGAGAGAGTGAGAGAGAATGAAAGCACAAGCTTGGGGGAAGGGTAGAGGGAGAGAGAGAGGCAGACTCCCTGCTGAGCAGGGATCCCGATGTGGGACTCCATCCTGGGACCCATAACCTGAGCTGAAGGCAGATGCTTAACTAACTGAGCCACCCAGGCTTCCCTGAGCAGCTATTTGAAACTTCCATTATGCTTTTGCATTTCTAGATGAAATAAATTTATGGCAAATATCTAGGATGTATCAGACTCATATACACACATATGTTTAGCTTTATAAAATTAGAATGGTCATGATGTATATCTAATTATATCTGCTTTATCACTTGACATTACATTTTCCCATTCAACAAATATTTACTGAATGTGAATTATCTGCCAAGTACTTTTCTAGGACCTGAGATTGAAAGCAGAAGACAAAAGAAACAAAACTTATTGTGACCCTCCTGGAGCATACATCCCAGTTTGGAGAGACAAAAATAAAGGTGACAAGTAGAATATATAGATTTTAGGTGGTGATGGGAGCTAAGGGGAAATGCAAGAGAGTGTTGGGAAGATTGACATTTTTAGAGATAGAAGCATGGTATATTTGCATTATCTTAAATAATTAACTAAATATTTTAATGGTTCCTCAATATCCATTATGCTAACTAAACTTTAAAAACCCTATTTTTAATAACAGCATATATTCATTTTATTTAATATTCCTATTGAATTTGTACATTTTGATTTCTTTTAATTTCCTCCATTAAATATAATTATATATTCTTCTGTAGAGACACCTAGGTTTTTCATATTTCCTTAAGCATGAACTTAATTAAGGCTCTTGAAACCTGTACTAAACTACCTTCCACAGAGAAGTTCCGATCTATATTCCAAGCCTCAGTGTTTGAGAATGCTTTACTGCTGCATATTCACTTGGGCTCTTGCTTCGAGAGACTAGACACAAGAAAATATTGTCAACTCTGAAAGGCCTTCTTACATATTTAGTTTTGAGCTAGAAAAGCTTATAAGATCCACTGAGCTCATTATCAGAATTTTAGAGAGAGAAATTTGAGAACCAGGAGAAAGAAGTGCCTTGGCTAGATCATCAAAGAATGATCAAATCATTAGACCATATTACAGATTATCTACCTCCCAGTCCAAGACTCCTTGCACTCCTTGATTTAATCATTCCCATCAAGTAGGCAAACCTGAAAGTATACAAAAGAATTTCCTATAAGAGCAGCAAAATTGCTTTTGATATAGCACGTCAAGGTCTATGTACAATGGTGCTTCTTACCCTTTTCTATGACAATTTTATTTATATTGACTGATCCAGGCAGCTATACCATACTCAGCACCAAGGAGAGCTCCAGCAAGCCTGTGGCCCTTGATGTTCTTCAGACTCTGAAGCTTATTTCTTGAATAATTTAGTATTGCACATCTTTGTTTCTGTTTTGGGGAAGAACTTTCTAAGCCTTAAGAGAGATGATGTATTAATATTAGTCATAATCTCTTAGAATTCTCATAGATTTCACAGAGATGGCTAGCTGTTCATTTACTTCAAGGTGGACCATGGAACTGGATTCTTATTAACAGAATATGAGCAGAAATGATATCTACTACCTCCAGGTCTGGGATATAAAAACCCCATGCACTTTCTTCTAAGCTCTTTCAGAACTTCTAGGATGGTGGCACTCAGAAGAAACTTGTAAGTCACATGTTGAACATGACAACCATTACAGACTCGAGCCACTGTTAACCTAGATACACCACCCTGGCAATGAGAAAGAAATAGACATCTTATTCTGCAAGTCATTGGATTCTTGAGTTCTTTTTATTAGTGTACTTTAAAATAGTTTACCCTACCCTTCCTTGACATGTTTCTTTTGTTTTTAATACAGAAGTGTTCTGCCTTTGTTTGAAATCTCCCCAAATATTTGCTATCCACACTTGACTCTCTATTCCTTAAATTTTCTCTCCTTTCTTAAACTTCCTTTTCTTCATGCACACTATGTCAGCTGCTAACACATGCAAAATAGTAAGGTCACCTAACCTGTACTCTCAGTTTCATCTCCTCTCACCTCTCCTACCAAGAGAACTTGATGTAACAATGATCTACTGCACCCACCTCTTGCTCTTTGTTGTGTCCAAAACTTCTGCCTACCACAATGCTTTGCTTTTCATGACCAAATCTGTCCCCTTACTTCTTGTTTTCCTTTTGTTCTCTTTCCACTGCTATCTTTACCTCCATTCTATCTCTGTTCACCACCAGACTAGGAAAAAGGCCAAGCCATGCCTCCTGTGTTGACTTTCCCTATAGAGTCCCCTCCTTGTCCTTGAAATCTGGTGTGTTCCATGCTTTCTGAGGATGAAATCACTTTGCAGTCACATTATCTGTGGCATGGTCTCAGTTCTACTCTTCTTGACCTCTCTAGGTCAAGTACTAGTAACTTAAAAACAAAAGAAGGAGAGATCCCATTAGGAAAAAGTGACGACCATCACTGTTTCACAATATTATCCAGGAAAAGAGTACTTTTAGATCTTTTTTTCTATTATTATTTCTTTCAGAAAAAGTGATACCATCACTTTTTTCTAATGGGATCTCTCCTTCTTTTGTTTTTAAGTTACTAGTACTCTCCAGTTTTTCCACATGTTTTGTTTATTCTTGATCATTCTTCAACCTCTGGTTTTATGGTAAATGAGTATGTTTCCTAAGGGTCAGACTTCAGCACCCATGATCTGTCCTCTCCTTCTAAGACTATTAATTGTGATGCTCTGGTCATACTGAAGTCATTGTTGGGCTTCAAATTTGCACGATTTCTACGGCATTGCTCTTGTTGTTTCTTCTTGTCTTCATTTCCCAAATATTTACTACAATCGCCCTCCTTCCAGTTACCGATTCAATATTATATCCTCGATGAATCTTTCTCTGGATATCCTAGATGAAAATCCTCTCTCTGTCTAAAATCTCTTTATATCTTATGTATATATCTACTATGAAATATTTTAGAATGCAATTATTTTAGTAGAGCCAGACACATCATTGGCACTTATGGAGTATCTCCTTTCTGAAAGAAATAATAATAGAACAAAAGAAAGATCTAAAGGTACTCTTTTCCTGGATAATATGGTGAAATTGCAACCAAATAGCACACATACAACCTGTGACCATCAGGATCCTGAGTGTAAATTACAATTTACCTCACAAAGCCTCATGCATTAAGCTCTGGGTGTGTTCTGTACCACTTTTTCTCTCTCTCTCTCTCTCTCTCTCTCTCTCTCTCTCTCGCCCGTGCGCTCTCTCTCTCTCTCTCTCTCTCTTTTTTTTTTTTTTTTTTTTGAGGATGATGAATCGGACTCATCATGGTATTCAATTAATTCCACGCAGCTGACTCCTGAGGGAGTTTGTACCCAGTGTCCTCTAACTGATGATCAATCATGCTCTTGTGGTTGGTACCCAAGGCGTCAGGCGGCAGGCCTTTGACAGGCTCCAGGTTGTCGAACAGAATGTGTGTCCCCATCCAAGCAGGAAAGGTTCCTGTGACCTTTGATGGCATTTGAGAGAAGTCATTTGCTCTAGCTTTTCTGAGGCCATATTGATTTCTGCCCAGGATTCAATTTTAGACAAACAGGCGACATAATTTATGTAAACTGGGCAGGTAATTAAACTCTTCTCCCAGGCAAAAAGGTCAGAGCAGAATATTTAAAGTTTCATTTCTAAGTGGAAGCAGTTAGCTAAAAAAAGAGAAAGGAATCTCACTGGGATTGTCATGTTGCCAGCTGATACCCTATAAATTATATCACCCAGATTACCTTCCTAAGAATAGGTCTGATTTCTTTTTTTTTTGCTGAAGGAACTATAAAAGGTGAGAATACTTATGAAGCCCCAAGTTTGCATATTCAAAATGACTGAGGGCAGGACATTTAGTGCTCAGTTGTGATGAAACAGTCACTAGTATTTTCAGAGTAATTTCTAAACAGTATCAGATTTAAATAAAACTTACGAATACAGCATGAAGAATTTCCTTTCTTTCCTTCTGAACTACTTGAGAATCATTTGTTTACATGATGTCTCATCACCCTCAAATAATTAAGTATTCATTTTCTATAACCAAGAATATTCCCTGGGAAATCACAGAGGAACTATCAAAATCAGAAGGTAGCATTGATACATTACTACCTAATTGTCAGACCTCATTTAAGTTTCTCCAAGTACCCTAATTATAACAAAAGGATACAGCTGAGTTGTGTAGTTAGGCATGTTGTCTCTTTAGTTTTTCTGAGTCTATGACAATTTCTCAGTCTTTCTTTGACTGTCATGACCTTGATATTCTTGAAAGAGTACAGACCAGTTATTTTGTAGAACATTCTTTGATTTGAGTTTGTCTGCTGTCTCTTTGTCATTAGGTTTGCAATATGCACCTTTGGGGAGAATATCACTGAAGTGATACGGTGTCCTCCTCATTTTTTTCTTTACTTTCAGGACACACATGATTTGTACTTGTCCCATTACTGATGATGTTTGACCACTTTATTAAGTGGATTCTGCTAGACTTCTCTACCTTAAAATTATTTCTTTTTCCATTGTAGTTGATAGATTTTTTGAAGAGAGGTACTATGTATGAAACTATGTAAATATCTCACTACTCCTCAACTTTTCAATTTATTCAATGGATATATTTATCTTAGTATAGATACTTGGAGTCTTCTTTTATTCAATAGCTCATAATCCATTACTTTTATTAATTTTTGATGCTCTAATTGTCTGTGATTTGACTAGTGGGAGCCCTTTTAAGCTGGCTTATGTGTCCTCTTGCTATGTCCCCATCCATCTTCAAATACTTCTTTAGAGTCTAGCCAATAAAGATGCTCTAGGCTCAACAGCTCTAGAATCAGTCATTTATCCAAAGAACCCTGACTTTTTTTACTGAAAAAAGTATTTAGAAAGCAGGATGTAAGTCCTATGTGTGAGCATTGCTGTTGGAATGATGCTGCTCTCAGCTCTTTTCTGTGGACAGAGCTGGGGAGTATATGACTATACCCTCGATATGCATATGCACACATTTATATCTCACTCATTGCCCTATGTATCTGTTTATATATTAAAAGCCATGGGATTATATCCATATCTGCAATTCCAGTTTAGCACTACAGGATTCTTTGTGGTTTTCTCACATTTTATACACTGAACTCTCTTTTTTAATAGTGAGAATCTTGACTCCTTTTTCCTTAATGCATTTATTTATTTATTTGATCATTCCTGCTGTCTATAACCTATCCCCTATGAGATTGCCCCTGCCTCACTTCTGCAAAGATCATCTTTTCACCCTGCTTGGACTCTCATATCCTTCACTGGACCATATCACTGTCAATCCCTGATTGTTCATGGACTATAAAAGGTGAGAATACTGTCCAGGCTCTGACACACCTGTTTGCCACCATTACTCCTCTCACTGCATAGATGCCCTCTTCAAGTTGCTTGGGCTTCAGTGCCCCAGGTTGAGCTACTACTGTTGCCTTTCCACTGCAGAGGTATCTCCTCCCTGCTGCTTGGGCTCTGATACCCTGCATTGGGCCACCTTGGTCCCCCATGTAGAAATTTCCCACCTCTTTCAGGCCCTGGTGCTGTGTGGGGATAATACTCTGCATGAATGCTTCCTCACCTTTCTTGAGCTTTGATATCCCAAACCTAGTTGCCAATACAGTCATCGTCTTATGTGCATTCTCCCATTGCCCTGCTCAGGCTCAATAACCCTGAAGGTCACACTCATAGACCAATGCCTTCCAGAACCCACTCTGATTCTGATATCCCATGGAAGGCCACCCTTTTATTAGCGTGTCCTTGAACAGTTGAGTGACTCTAGCCCTCTGTGTTGAGCAGCCCTACAAGGCAAGCATTCTCGTTACTCTGCTCAGGCTCCAAATCCTGAGCTGAAGCACCTCTCCCTGTCCCTTCCACCCACAGACAGCTTCCTTACTTAGCCACACCTTTTCACTAAATCATTTGGGAAGGGAACAGCAAGAAACACTTTTTGATATTTTTAGAGAAATTTTTTTAACTTTTAATTTGAAAATGAATTTGACTTGTTTTTTAGTTAAAAAATTCTGACGTATTTTTCAAAACTTGGTCCTCAAGAAACTAAGATATTCTGGCACACATTTCCATTTTCCAAAATAATTCTTTTGTTATCTCATGGTCCAATAAAAGCATCTGGTTTCTATAATCTTCTTAGGTAAGTATGAACTTCTGACATTATGCTATTAAGATCTATAAAATCAGTGTTCCTAGCAAAACACAGAGGGCACATGGAAATTAGGATAATTTAAGTAGAGTCTAATAAGAGACTATTTGTAATGCTGTGGGGTAGGCAAAAAATCCACAAAGGATCATGTGAACCCTGGAGGTAGAAAGCACAAAGAGACACTGTCCCTGGGCCTTGTGTCTTTGCATACCTGCTCACAATCCTGTGGGCCTGTCACTGCATCCAAATCTCAGCATGAGTGGACCGTGCTAGCTTCCTTCATAGTGAGCCAGGGAGCATCTGGTCTCATCTATGTTAAATCCTTCCAGGCTACTCCCTGTGATCAGAAGTCTTCTTTTCCTTAGAGAGTGTGGTTTCCCTTGATTCTATTCCTTTATTCTTCTCTGCTCTATGATTTTCTCTGCAGTTAGTCCTCTAAGTTCCAGTTCCTTATATATTAAAAAATAAATAAGAGATGGAAAGAAAAAAAAAAAACAGCGAACAACTCCTGGGAAATCCTTTCTTCTTTCTTGGATTAGTCTACTTTTCAAGATGATATGCCCCTGTAGACATAAGCAAACAACAAGCTATCCTGAAACTCAGACCTTGACAGTAATGTCTTTCTTCTGACCATCATTAGGTAGAGAATGACTATAAGGCAATCAGAGAAATCAAGGGTCATTAGGAATCAACATATGTTTTCTTAAAATTTCACATAAATTCTCCATCATATGCATAAGCTGTCAGGTTGCTATTCTTACCTCTATCTTACAGGTGAGGAAACTGGGCTCAAATAACGTAAGTAATTTGTCACTGACATAGATTGTCAGTGGCAGGTCTGAGATTCAAACCTAGTTTTGTCTGACTCAAATATATTATTTTTTCACTCTAGCATGTTGTTGACCTATCTTCCTCAAAATATATGACATAATATAAGAAACTGTAATTTACTCATACATAAATGCTTCCATAATTGCTAATAGATCACAAAATAATAGCTTATTGTGAAAACTGGAATCATTTTATGCCTATGCATACAAACTCATGACATTTTCTTGTCATAACCCTCTTTTGGCATCTTAACTAATTTCAGCCATGAAGTTAGGTTGCTTAAAGTACCTTGCAAGTTGCTGATACATCTGGAGTCAAGTTTCCAATAATTGGGAAGCTTCTCCATCAATATTGCTAACTTGGTGGTCACTAACCAGAAGAAGGCACAGCAAGTGTTAAAAAATGGTGGCCACCATCGAGGTGCACCTCTCAGTGGTGCACCACTCTTCAAGGAAGAGCTTGGTGTTTAGTTCTAAGGAGTAGGTCCAGTGATATCCTCCAGCTGTGACACCTGTCAGATTGACCACAGGATCTGAGTGAAATCACACTTTTCTGGGACATTAAGACCATGCCATTTTTCCCAGTGATGGCTGGTGTGTGTGTGTGTGTGTGTGTGTGTGTGTGTGTGTGTGTGTGTGGTGGGCGGGGGGGAAGGGTACAACTCTGACAGGCAGTCTTTGCTCTGGAGCTCCCTAAGGAATTGTGTGAGACTTTGTCAGGTTTACATTGCAGTCTGAGTCTCTCCCTGCCTGTTCCTCCTTCCTCCTTTTATCTTTCACATGCTGGCTCCCTAGCTACCATCTACCCTAAAATCCTCACGCATGTATAACTCTACCTGACAGTCTCATTCCTAGTGGGCTCATTTGGCACAGAGCTACTAAGGAGAAGTTTTTAAAAAATTCCCAATTTTAGATAACAATAAATGTTGCTTCATTTATTGAGAAAATGTTATGTTTCAGGAACTAAGTCCTATGAACATGAAGATGAATGAGACATGGTCCCTGCCCTCAAAGATCCCACATTCTAACAAAGAAGGTAAACACATACACACAGAACAATTATAATGTGAGACTCATAGCAATGTAGGAAGGCTCAAGTTACAGCGACACCATAAAGAGCAGAGACTTAACTCTCCTTGGAATGAATGATTAGAAAATTTCACCAAGAATTCAGGGACAAAACTTTGAATTTCCATCATTTTGCTCCATGTTGCTCCTTTTTACCTATAAAAGGAAGAGTTCCTTATTTCTTTCATTTTATTTATTAAAAGTTCAGAAGGTGAAGTGCAAACTTGAGACAATTCACAAATGTGCGACAACTCATTCTTGTAGGTCCAAGGATATGTCCATCTTCAATGGGGTCACCAATATCCTTAAATGCAGATAATGCCATCATAGGATATGACAGGAACTGACACTAGGACACAAATTTTGAGGAAAATTTATGATTTTTTTCACCTGAGTTTAGTTCAAGTGACTCACATCTTCTATACCTTAGTTTTCTCATTGAAGTGAACATAGCAATGTTAGCTGATCACAACACCAGTTGTTGAAGTGTCTACAAAGTGCTCGGTTCATGAAGAAACAACAGCCACATGAATAATATTAAACCATTGTCAATCAGGTCATGTTTTGAATCTATTTCCCCAATGACACACTCATTAGGAGAAGTTTAAAAATCATTAATTATGTTTACCCTGAAGAAATTATATATTGATTGATGGGAACACTTGTTTCCCCAAAAGAGAAAAAAATATGAGGCTCTTAAGAATAGGTTTATTTATGACTATATTTCAATGAAGCAGAAATGTGGGAGAAATGTCTGTGTCTTGAATGGCCAACCCATAGGAACAATAGTGAAGTCCTAATAAGAAGATATTTGGAAAGGTATTTTCACTTAAAATAACATTTTACTTTGGAGTAACTTAATTTATAGAAGAGTTGCAAAGAAGATACAGAGAGACCCATATAGTCTCTTCCCTGGTTCCCTTGATGTTAACTTTTTACATTAACATAGTACATTTGTCAAATTGGTAAACCTGTATTAACTCCACTCCATACTCTTCCAGGATCCATCCAATTCAGGGTACCACACTATATGTAGTTGCTGTGTTTCCTTAGACTCCTCTGGTCTGTGACAGTTTTTTAATTTTTCCTTGGTTTTCATGACCATGGCAATTTTAAGGACTACTGGCCAAGTATTTGTAGAAAGTTCCTCAATTTTTGTTACATTGGTCTTTTTCTCATTATTACATTGGGATTATGGATCTTGAGAAAGAATAAAACAGATATGAAATGCCCTTCTCATCATATCACATCAGGGTACATGATATCACTGAGATAAACTATGGTCATTTGGTTAAAGCGGCATATCCCAGATTTCTCCCCAAGTTGTTACTTTGCCACTTTCCTATACTCTGCTCTTCAAATCTGAGTCACTAGGTCCAGTCCACAGTGAGAGGTAGGAATTAAGCTTCATTTCCTGGAGAGGGAAATTTTTTTCCCTTTAAAATTTTTCCCGTATTTTTTATTTCAGAGCCACAAGGGAAGGAGGATATCAAAATAGGCCCCTGGCAGTGCTATGTGTCCCCCAAAGGTCTACCAGTGACCCAGGCTGTTCCTTCATGGACCTGACATGGGACCTATTCAGTGAGCCTGGAAGCAGGATAGGAGTGGTAGACAAAGTCACACGGCGGTCCCTGCCACCTTCTGCCCTGAGGTATCCAAGTCCTCTAGGCACGTGTAAATGGACCACCTGAGACCAGAGAGCCATCTTCCTGGGGGTGAGGGGTTCCATGCATGCACTCTTGATATAGAGTGGGGAAGGATATTTGAGTCAGACCCCTATGAACCTGTGTTGGGAGGATGCAAGGAGCCTCCATGGGTTACAGGTGTCTTAAGAGTGTCTCAGGCACGGAATTCCTGAGAGCAAGGCTAAGGTGTTCCATGGGATCTGGCTTCTGGAGAAAAAGTCAATGTGTTTTGGAGTATGGTGGACCTTGGTATTGCTATGAGTCCCCCAGACTCACAGAGGGAGGTAGGTGTCCATTCCTATAAGTCCTGGGGAGCCACCCCAGGTTGCCTGGATACTGAGGGTTTGCAGCTGGAGCATGTGCTGTTCACTTCTGCTCCAGCCCTTCCAGGCCTTCTTGCCCATGAAGCCATCTTCCTGGGGCAGCTCATCATCCTCCACACTGCGCCATTATTGAGGACATTTGAATGGTGGTTTGCCTCAAAGTCCATATGACCCAGTTGTCCTTATGGGACTTGGAGCCTGTCTGGTAATCCCCCCAAAATAAGAAAGGGGTATCAAAGTAGTATAGCATGAGCCCAGAAATAGAAAGATTTGAGAATAATAATAACAGTAAAGGCCTTCCATTCATTGGAATGAGGGGAAACTCTATGACATTCCTTAGGGTCTGTACCATGTGTCTTGTGTATATTTTCTCTAATTTTAATCACACCCTGAATGTTTTTATTTATCTGAGGATATGAAGACTCAGGGAGGTTTTGTCTTTTGAGCCAAGGTCTTATAAATAGTGACCTAAGCAAGGGTCAAACCTGGGACTATCAGGCTCAATCCATCAAGTCAGCTCTATCAGAGGAGGTAAGAAGAGTCAGTTTGATAGCAGTGTATCAGGAATCTACAAAGCCCACCCAGCAAGATCAGCTTGAAAGCAGAAGACTGTATTGAAAGACAGCGTAAACAAAGGGTTGAGTCCAAACAGCCAATTTAGGCTAGAAGCAATGACATATCGAAAAGGAAAGTTAAGGCAGACCAAACATACTTGTTTCTCATGCAGGCAGATCATTCCCTGCTCCCTGTCCCCATCTATCTCTGTTTACCTGTCTATCACGGCTCTTATCAGACACTGCTGTTTCAAAAACCATGCCTGTTTCTCTAACATATGCCCATGTGTGCTAGAGTGGCAGACACCATGCCTTGTAGCCCTGAAGTTCACTGTGGCATAGCATGAGGTCAGCGCTTCCCAGCTGTTCAAGCAATGTTTACTGAACAACTGTATGAGTAATTATATACAAAAATCCCTGATAAGTCAGTGTCTAATTACGTGTTCTAGTCACATTATATTGTTTCTTTACATTTGACATCAAGTATTATTCATAATGAACTGACATTAAGGTCATGCAAGAGAGAACAATCAGCCTTCTCTGTAGAGCTGTAGATAGACTTCACAGTCCACAGTCTCACGGCAGGGTCACCACTACAACTTAGGTCTCAGCTGACCTGGATGATGGGAGTTTGTCAGAATGGGTTTACCCCTTGGAGAGTTAGCAGTAGCTATGCCATATTGGTGTTAATCACATGAGTAACACTGTGGTTCTGGCTTCTAAAACCCATTCCCTTTTCACTAACCACCCCAATGACCCCTTTCCTGTTCATTTCACTGTTTTACCAGAAAATAAGCTTTGAATATATGGCTAGACTATAATTATGTGTGTTCAGATTTAAATCTACTTAGATTCATCATCTGTAAAGTTTTATTAGCACTGGCATAATTATTAGATATTATTCCATTCCCAGTACTAGTATTATTAAATGGTTTGGGTGCATTTACTTTATTTTTGCTTACTTTATCTTAAACATATTTGTGGGCTTTTTTTGTTTATTTGTCTGAAGTTGTAATCATAGAAACAGTAATGATAAACCAATGCATGTATAGAAGGTGCTATATTTTACAAGAAATTATCACATATATTAGCTCTTGGGGATAGGGACAGTTGTAGTACAAAGCCATGTGCATTAAGAGATTTGAATGAGGTCATTACCAAGATCCCTTGATCTGTTTAAGGATGGGTAATTATACTTTTTTATATAAATATACTTTAATGATAGTGATTATGAGACCTTTTGAAACATTCTCAATATGATAAGTGATATGAAAAATGTATTCCTAATGAAACCAATTCCTGAAAATAATTTCTCTCTATGGTGATATAATGTGTGTTCTACCTGTCTGGTCATCCCTGGAAGGTGGGGGCTGCTGGTCTGATAGGCTGTGGACTCGGAGTTCCTAGCAGTTGCATGGCAGCATGCTTCTTATCTTTGGAGATGAAGACTAAAACTAAAGGGATACTGTTGAGTATTTTGAAGAGAAATGCCTTATAGCTTATAAGACAAGTCCTTCATGCTCTTGTGGCTAAATTAACTGAGGTTATTAGAAAAATGTTTTCTAAGTGAATGAATCAATGCAATGAGTTTATGGAAGCAGAGGCCAAGCTGATAGGCATGTATAGATGGGTAGAGACTGGAAGCAATTTCAGGGTGAGGATGCAAATGGCCAGAGTGGTGTTTAATCCAGTACTGGGAGCCTCAGCTTTAGACTTTCCAGAAATATTCAAAGCCATCATCCTCAGCCTGGCTTTGCAGTAGAAACAATTAGGTTGGTTTTGCCAATATACAGATACCTGAGCTCTACCTCCTAAACTCTGGTCCAGTTGGCCTAGGATTGACCCTGGCATGGATAGTTTTGAAAGTTCCATGGGATCAAAAAGGAATAACATTTAACATACAGCACTTGACAATTTTGTCTATTGTTTCATAAGCACACAGATATCTTTGGTGGCTTCTTGGAAAAAGTGGGTAATGAATAGTCAATATATTTTGCTGAATTTTTGATGCACCATGAGGTAGGTAAAATGGCAGAGAAGAACTCTTGTTTTGGTCCATTTAGTACCAATGACTTCTGGTGTGATGAGTTCTTAGTGTGTGAGCTCCGTAGGGACTGGGACTATTTCAGGCTGAAACAGGGTAGGGAACAGATGGTACACTCAAATTAGGTACTTCAAGGAAAGTGTAAATACATATTTACAAACATATTAGGAGGCTGCACAGAAATCCCAAGAATAATTACCATCTTGGAAGGTTTTAGCACTCCTAGGCTGAAAGGGGAAGGGAAGGAATAGTTACTGGAAACCAGTCAGGACAGTGCTATGACCCTCAGTGGAAGGAGACTTATCCTTATCCATCCTGAGGAGACTGAGCCAGGGGAATGCAGTCCCTGACCACACAGTCTCCTCTCTCTCTAATCTCCTGCTGATGCTCCCTGCAGGTCAAACTGAACCAGAATCCAGGAGACAAGAAAAGCCATTGATATAGTACATGTAGGTTTACCTTGTGGGACACAAGATCAAAGAGTAGGTGGGCAGTGAGGAGAGTGAAACCAGAAGAGCTAGTGGAAAATAGCCATACACATGGACAAAGAGCTTTTCATCTATGTGATCCCTTCCCCCTAGATTTCTACAATGGCTCAAATATATGAAATTCTCAGCAAGAACTTTGTGAATTATTGCAATCAATGACAAATGAAAATATAGGAGAAGGAGAGGTAACATTTATTGGATACCTTCCATGTGTTAGGTGTCATGTTTAGTTTTATTGAACTTGGTGAAGTGAGTTATTATTATTGGTATTTTACAGTTGAGAAAAGAGCAAGTCAGAGACGTTAAGTTAATGTAAGGCCACATGACCAGTCAGTGATGGAGTAGGAATTCCAGCCTGAACCTGGATAACTTTGGGTCTAAGCTCTTTCCCAAACCATGCAGCCCTTTTATTCTGAACAGAAGTATAGGTCATAACTATGGAAAATCTTGAGCTATCTCTCTGTGATGAGGCAGATATAAAGACCTATTTATTCAATTTACTTGCTTAGGTTCCAGGGTTCCGGAAGTTTAGAGCTTGTTCCTATCCTCATAGAGCTAAGAATCTCATATATATGGCAATCATCTGTGGTCAGATTATAGCACAGGTGGGCCATGCTTTAAATAGAAGCCATAATTCATCATTAATTCATCATAGTTTTTCCATTTATTCATTTCCTCAATAGTGATTGGCATTGTTCTAGGCCTGGGTAGTGCAGCTGTACATAATCTTAAATCCCTGATTACATAGACCTCAGACCTTTGTGGGAGCAAACAAACAACTAAATAAACAAAAATAGAGGGTAGTGGTAAGTATTATGCAGAGGGTTGAAAGAGATGATGTGATTAAGAATGATGGTGGGTCTCTAAGGCAGTTTGGTTGGTTAAGAAAAGCTCTTTTGAGGGGTTTATATTTAAGCTGAAATATTCATGGTCTGAAAGAATCGGTTGTTTTTTTTTTTTTTTAAGATTTTATCCATTTGACAGAGATCACAAGTAGGCAGAAAGGCAGGCAGAGAGAGAGGAGGAAGCAGGCTCCCTGCTGAGAAGAGAACCCGATGCGGGACTCGATCCCAGGACCCTGAGATCATGACCTGAGCTGAAGGCAGAGGCTTTAACCCACTGAGCCACCCAGGCACCCAAGAGTCAGTTCTGAAGAAAATCAAGGGCAATAGGACTTCCCAAAGAGAAAACAGCTAGTGGAGAGTCTTTAAGGCAGGAATTCTAGGGAACAAAAGAAGGTTGAAGAAGCTAAAGCCTTCAGTAAGCTAAGAGAAGAGTTATGAGCTTGAAATTGGAAACGTGTGCAGGGGCTAGATCGCACAGGAGTGAGTAACCCATCCAAGGACAATAGGAAGCCACTGTATCATGTGGAGCCGAGGAGTGGGGTGACTTGATGCACAGTGGAAAAGCACTAAGTTAGTTGCTTGTTAAGTTAGTTGCTTGTTAAGTTAGTTGCAAGTTAGTCTTGACACCAAACCACAGAGGGAGGGTATGGGATGAGAAAGATTCACTAAAGGATAAAGCAGGAGGACTGGAAGGCTGATCTAGGATGAAAGTAGTGGAGGTTTAGAGAAGAGGGTAGACTCAGGCTATGATCTGCAGGTACATGAGGTCAAGCAGGCTTGCTGATATGCCAGATGCAAGATTCAGGAAAGAGTCATTAAGGATGAGCTCACTGCAATGTGAAAGATGAGGGAAAGAGCAGACTAGGAGGCATGAATGAGGCTGGGAATCTGGAATTTTGTTTTTTTGCCATTTAATTTTGAAATGCCAGGTAGAAGTTTAAAGGGAGGTGCCTCATTGGTAGTTGGATGCAGACATCTGGAAGATCAGGGCTGGAGACACATTTTGGGGCTTGCTGGCATAGACACTCTGTGGGAGCCAGAGGGCTGGAGGAGAAGAGAGCACAAAGAGAGAAGAGTTATGGTCAAGAACCCTGTGGGGATTCCAAAATTCTGAAGACAAGCAAAGATACACCAGCAGAGAGAGTGACAAGAAGTGGCTTTTTTTTTTTTTCAGAGAGGGAGAGAGGGGGAGAGAGAAAGAGTGCATGCACAAAGGGGGGGAACAGCAGAAAGAGGGAAAAGCAGGCTGCTTTCTGAGCAAGGAGCCCAGTGAGGGACTCAATCTCAGGACCCTGGGATCATGACCTGAGCTGAAAGCAGATGCTTAACCTACTGAGCCACCCAGGTGTCAAAGAAGTAGCTTTTATAATATGTTTTAAGACTCTGACATTTCAGGATAGAGAAGATTTTTAAATTGTAAAAAGAACCATTGAAATCAAATTCACAGACATGGAGACACCTTTCTCTGCCCAGCACTGCATTACGATCTGTATAGGGGTTATGACTCCTTTTATTCATTTCCAGAACAGCAGTTAATACTTGTAAGTACATGACAGTTTACAAGACATTTGAGAAGATACCAGTTTCTTCTAACAGTCTCCAGTGTGTGGGAGTTAGGTGCCACTATCCTTTATTTCACATCTGAGAGAGGTTACATGACTCTCCACACTTCCCAGTAAAGTTGGGAAGGGCAGCAGGAATTTTCACAGAACATGGGATGCCAGTTTCCTTCCACCCCACTGTCCTTTCCACCAATGCAAATTCTTCAATTCTCCTTTTGAATGAATTTATGAATGGCACATGGTGCGGGTTAACTGCATTGCGGGAGGTATTGCTTTCCAGGTCTCTCTATCACAAAAATGCGGACATGTGGGACCTGCCTTTCTGAGGCTCAGCTAGCTGTGCTGCTTTCTGTGCAGGCTACCATATTACTGTGTCATAGAAGACAGTGAACATTAGCTTTGAGGCACAGGGGCTTTTTTTCAAATTCTGGTCCTGCCATTCATGAGTTTTATGGTATCACAGGAGCCATTAAACTTCTCAGAGACTCTGTTTCCTCATGGATAAAAAAGATAATGCCAATCTGTAATGGATATTTACTGATATTACTGCCTTGTATCCATTCTTGCCCCCTGCTCCATTCCACTCTTAAGGCCACAAATCACAATTCTGTTTTGATGGCCCCAGCCCACTCTATCCTCAGTTCTGGTTCTCTAGATGAGACATCTCTACTCCTGTCCCCCAGAGTGCAACAGATGACCTGAGTGAAGGCTAAGTTTTATGCAGTAAAACCAGGTTTTCCATTCCTCTGGACTTGATAACTGGCTTAAAGCTAGTCAAGTGACTAAAGCCAGGCCAGTTAGAATCAAAGAAATTTAATGCTGGTGCACCTTTTCTGAACTAATGGAAGAATAAATTCTCTTCCCTGCTGTATTGGGTGCTATATTTGAGAGTTTGAGCTAATGAGAGTCACCATAGAGAACTGGAAAATATAACCTATCTAGAAGATACAGGTTGAGAAAAGGGTTTGGGGTTGTCCTTTGAGCCCTTGGTTGGGCCATGTTTGAGGACCCTGGATTCTGCCCTGGACTTTATGCAAGTTAATAAATTATCTTTCTTATTTGAACATGTCTGGGTTGTGTTTTCTGGCACTTGCAAGTAAAAGAGTTTAAATTGATAAAATTATCTCAAAGAGTTGTATGGAGGATAAAATTAATCATTATGAGAAGCACTAATCCAGAGGACACTCTTGATAAATAAAGCAATTATTGTGATTTCATCTTCAGTTTCCTTTAAATACTATACTATTTCCTTGATAATGATTGTAGTGGTCTCAAAAATTGAAAGCTATAAAGGTATTGAAGAAGTATCAGGTAGGGCACCTGGGTGGCTCAGTGGGTTAAAGCCTCTGCCTTGGCTCAGGTCATGATCTCAGGGTCCTGGGATCGAGGCCCGCATCGGGCTCTCTGCTCGGTGGGGAGCCTGCTTCCTCCTCCCTCTCTGCCTGCCTCTCTGCCTACTTGTGATCTCTTTCTCTGTCAAATAAATAAAATCTTAAAAAAAAGAAGTACCAGGTGTTATAAGTTTGTGAGTATTTTTAGAAGTTGAAGCATTGAGCTAAAATGTCAGTTACCCTGATGCAGACTCAATATCCATCATCAAAAATAACACACACAGATGCAGAAACCTTCAAGACTCTACAAATGTTCATCACCATATCCAATGAGTACATAGGTCTCCCTGAGGTGAGAAAGAAAAGAAAAAATGTAGCATACAGTATCAGATTATTTCAGTAGAGTGTCCAAAGTAGATAATGTTAATTCCAGGAGTAATTTTTAATATTTGTAATGTAATATGTTACTTGATAACATTGCAAAAAACTTCTGACAGCTTATTAGCTGGTCCCATTAAAACCAAATGACAACTTTATCAACTGCTGTCAGTGAAATTAGCAATGAAGCAGTCGCCAGGAATGGAGGTTCAATTTGTGTTGGCTAATAGTATGAATGATCACTGGATTTATATAGCACATTTTCTCTGAAAGGTTTAAAGAGTTTACATACATCTATACTCACCAAACCCCTAAATAGAAAGAAGGGACCAAATTTATTGCCCCTACGTGGTTTGTGGTCACTTTACAGCTTTGAGTTCACGAAGCTAGTTCTCACAATAAGGTTTACATTCCCAGTTTCTTTGCTTGCAATTAAGATATGATGCCATTAGGTGTGGAGAGATGCCCATGTAAGAGAATGATAATTCAAAAAAGAGAACAGAGTGCTTTTCCACTTTATTATACCTAAAAATTAAACTGTAACTGTTGTTAGGAATAGTTAATCACAAAAAGGCAAGAAAATAAGTAGGAATAAATGTGCCATTGGAATAAATTTTTGGAGAACTGGAAAGCAGAGCCAGGAACTATTACAGCTGGAAGAGATCTCAGAGAAAATGGAGTTCAGTGCTCCAATTGAAGCATTTTGAATTTGGTGTCCCTTTTTGCATTTTCTCCTCCTGGTATTTATTTATTCATCCTCCTGGTTAGGGTATTCCAATTTTCCTTTGGGGGTCATGTTCTCCCACTTTCTGTCTATGCAGTTTGTTAGTGGGGGCATGCACCTATTCTTGATTCTCAGAGTGGGACAAGACCCAGATGTGGTTGATGAAAGAACTGTACCCGCTGCCGACCCCTGCTTTAGACATAAGCATGTGATCCCAACAGGGAAGTGAGAGGAATACATGCAACTTTTCCTGAAACTGTCAGGAAGGAGAATTTTTTTTTTTTATTAATGGAAGTTGCTAATCTGGTAAAATGTAAGCCTGAAGCCATCTCACCTCCACACTAGAAGAATCTGCCTGGGAATGAAGAAATATGGGTTGAAAGAGAGTTATAAAGGAGAAAAGAAAAAGTATGATTCTTAGTGTCCCCATTTTAGCTCCTGGGTCCAGCTCTGTGTGGACATTTACCCCTTTTGTATGAGCCAAATTGAATGGACTCTGGATATTTGCTAATCAAAGAGAACTTCCATAGGTGGTACTTACTAACCTTCAGTGTCAAGTTAAAGTTGTTCTTCTCCAGGGGAGATATATAGACAGGATGGGCCAGGGTTGGCTATCATAACAAACAATCTTGAAATCTCAGTGCTTTAAAGATGCCTGGGTGGTTTATTCAGTTAAGTGTCTGCCTTTAGCTGAGGTCATGATCCCAGGGTCCTGGTATCAAGTCACATTGGGCTCCTTGCTCAGCAAGGAGCTTGCTTCTCCCTCTGTCTGCTGCTGCCCCTGCTTGTGCTCTCTCTCTCTTTCTCTGACAAATAAATAAAATCTTTGCTAAAAAAAAAAAAGAAATCCCAGTGTTTTAAAACTACAGATTTCTTTTTGTTTTTCTCTAGCTTACATAGAAGTCTTTGGCAGGTGGGCTAGAAGCTCTGTTTTTGTGCGTTCTTACTCAGGGTTTCAGGCTGATGGAGGAGCCATTCATCCAAAGTATTTGTGATTCCTAAAGTAAATGAAGAGATAGATCGAGACAGAGAAAGACAGACAGACAGACTCACACACTCACAAAGAGAAGGAGAAAGAGAGAGGCAGATAGCCCATAGACTTATAGCTACCACTTGAAAGGAGAATTAATTATATAACAAATAACATACTGAATCTATGGGTATTCATGCTTAAAACCCTAGAATTTTAGGAGTCTATATAATTTTAAATTTATACAGTAATGGAACAGTCCCTGGACAAAAAAAAAAAAATGTACCTAAGCAGTGTTGTTGACAGTGATTTTTAGCTGTTAAAATCATTAATAGGACTCTTTCTCTAGAAACGGAGTTAACCATTTTACCACCTTTCCTTTGCATTCTTCCTACCTAATCATTCAATTTCTTCTTATGAACTAATGAAATAAAGAGAAGTCTCTGGACTCCCACATCTCAGTGAAAATAAGAAGGAAGGTCTATAGCAGCATTTCACACTAGCCTCAGCATGGAATCCTCAATTACCTTTTTCCAAATCAGAAAGTCATAGTTTTCCTTTTTTTCAACAAGAGACTGTCTCTACTTCCCTCATGTATTTGCTTAAAGCATAATGCAGTGCTGATATCCGCTCACTCACTAAGAAGCAATTTCCTTCCAATTTCATATCCTGGATTCTATGTTGGATGGGAAAAATTTCTTTTGTAGTTACAAATCCCAAGCTAATTATGGCATAAGTTTAAAAGGCATTTAAACACTGGATCAGATGGAAAATAAGTATCATATGTAGAATTCATAAATAATCTTTAGGCAACATTTGGCTATTTCCTAAAGAGAGAGGAGACAGAGACAAAGAAATAGCAAGATGAAATTTTTCATTGAATTGTCTATGCTTTGTGGAGTTTACATTTGGAAACTAGCCAATAATTATCATGATCCACAAATAAAAACTTACTTGAAGATGGAAACTAAAGGAAAGGAATATGAACCTATTTTTATTCCAAGTCAATTTTGGCAGAAATTAGCTAGATGCTCACTTTTTCTAATTTCATTTCAGCAAACATAGAAAGATTATATTCTTATCCTCTCTTGCAATTCAATTAGGGCCACATGGATGTTTTTTGAACAATGGAATGTGAACAGAAGTAGTGTATACTATTTTGGGGCCTGCCCATAAAATCCCCTACTAACCACACATCCTGTCCCCCACTCCACTGGTGATGGTTGATGTCACATTTTCAAAATGGTGGCATCATGAATTGCAAGGAGCTGGAATCAGCAAATCATTGTTCAGAGAAAAGCTGAACAGCCGCTGATCTCAGAAAGAAATAAGCCTATGTGCTGAGCCACTGAGATTTCGGTTCATGTGTGTGTGTGTGTGTGTGTGTGTGTTGTTTGTTTTATTTCTTTATAAGTTTTTTTTAAGATTTTATTTATTTATTTGACAGAGAGAAACACAGCCAGAGAGGGAACACAAGCAGAGGGACTGAGAGAGGGAGAAGCAGGCTTCCCGCTGAGCAGGAAGCCCGATGTGGGGCTCGATCTTGGGTCTCCAGGATCATAACCTGAGCTGAAAGCAGTTGCTTAACCAACTGAGCCACCCAGGCACCCCTCTTTATTAGTTTTTTATAGCTGGGGTGGCCTTTTCCTATAAATTCATCAGAATGTATAGAAACAACCTCAACCATTTTATAACAATTGCTACCTTGGATTACAATGACATAGGAGTACCAAAAGGGCATTTAAATCTGACTAAATAGTTAGAAAAGTCTTTCTTGATAAGCTGATAGTTGAGTATTTTTATAGAAAGAGAAGGCAAACAGAAATGGCATGCCATGCAGAGGGGACAGCCTGTGGGAGAACATGTAAGCATGAGCTAGCCCAAGGGAATTTGGTGAATTGCTAGATGACCTGTGTGAAGAGAGACATTATTATCTCTTTTCCCATATAGGGATGTAATGATGCTGGTAAGGAAATGACTATCATTTTGCAAATGAGGAAACAGAAATAGATGATAATAATAATAATAATAATAATAATAATAATAAAAGCAGTGGGGTGATATGTGATGAAGCCAGGATCTGAACTCATGCCTAGAAAATCTGAAATGAAATTGGTGTTTGGAACATCATGAACAGGAAGGTTCCTAGAGTCTTTACCACTGATCCACAGTATTTTCTGTTAATCCCTATTCCAGGGATAACCAGTTCCTTATTTTCAGACTGTTCTCTTGAGATTACAGTCTAGAAATAGTAAGTTTCTATCTTACCTCCAGAGTAGAGTACATACTAGTTTCTTTCTGCTTCTATAACAAATTACCACAATTTAGTGGCTTAAAACAACACATTAGTTGTTTTAAGTTTTGGAGGTCATAAATTCAACCCAAGTCTTTCTGGGTTAAAATCAAGGTACCAGATAAGCAATACTGGTTCTTTCCTTGAGGCTCTAGTGAAGAATCTGTTTCCATGCTTTCCAGGAATCCATGTCCTTTGATTCATTGTTTCCTTCATCAATGTTCAAAGTCAGCAAGTTGTATCTCCTTGACCAACACTCCATAATTGCATCTCTCTTTGACCACAGTTGGAAAAGTTTCTCTACTTCTAGGGTTCCATGTGACTAGATTGGTTTTCCCAGATAATCTAGGATAACCAAGGTTCTGGGAATTAGGCATCTTTGATGGCAGTAGATATTATTCTGTCTACCACAGAGTTCAAAGTCAGTGTTTCCATTGAATTTGTGTATGTAATCAAATTACTGTGAGGAGTCCTAAGAAACAAGAGCACTTTTACCTATGGGGAATCTCCAGCTCTCCACATTGACTCAGACTATGATACTCTCCTCATAATTCAGCATCCACAACTACTCCACTCATCTCCCAGAAAAAAATAATTTTTCCTGAACATCCAAATGCTTTGTATAGGAGTTCCAAAGACTAATTTAGGAACTAGTCTTACTAATCACACCCTTGAACCAGAATAAGCTCACCTACAATTTTCTCTATTTTCTAAAAACAAATCCTCCATATTTCTTCATTCCTGACCTCATGATTCATATTCAATTAAAAAAAACCTTCTTGTAAACACTAGATATCAGAAGTTTAATTTACAGGAAGGAGTCGAGATTACCTCACGGATTTTTTGTTTATGTTGAATGCAATTTTTGGAGGTGTCTGTGTGGATATGTGCCAGTTTTAAAAGATATCAATTACTCCATGTAGGTGTAAGCACAGTGCATTTGGCTATCTTGGGGACATCAGCAAGGAATGAAGGATGAAAGTAGAACTGCAAGGCACAAATAGAAAATATGATAATGGGAACAGGACAGGCTTAAATTTGAGACATCTTTAATTAGACCTAATCTTATTCAATGGTAGTCTTTGAGCATAGGACTTTTTTGAGCTGGAAATTTTATTCTAAGAAAAAATGCATATATTTGCATAATCTTAATGTGTTGCCCATGATTCCAAAGGAATTACAATTTTTGAAGTCTACACATAGATCCTTATGAGTTAAAAACTTTTGATCTAGTCTACCTTAAAGCCTGGGCTGGGATTTGCTTAAAAAATTCTTTGTTGCAGTCTAAAAATATTTTCCCAGTTCTCCAAGATATGTGAATATTAAATTCTGAGACTATAGGACTGGTTACATGATAATTCAGCCAAAAATGCACCCCACATACCTTTTTACTTGAATAATGCTTTAGAAAAAATTCTGATAGCATTTCTTTTGATATCCCCAGGGATGAAGTTTTGACAAGTGCTGCGTAGGATGACATTATTGGTAGATGAATTATAGAATGAGTTGAGTGGCCATATGTAAAGAATATTAATAATGGCTCAGTGTCACAGAGGAGAAGTGTCTGGAATGGAGACTGTGGACTAAGGACTATTTAACAGTTTTGTCTTTTACTTAGGAGATGCCATACAAGGGATGCATATGGAATATAAATATTATATAATTCAGCATGACTTTAACAAATTAACATGCTGGAAGAAACCAATGAGGTGAATTAGAAAATTCCCACATTCAGCATGATGATATGAATTACATTAATGGAAACACATTGAATAGATCACCATCTTCTGTGCTGGCCAGACCACTTTTGAGGATACTATTGACAATTCTGCCCCAAAGACATCAATGAACTGAAGCATGCATTAATGTGAGCACCCCGTATGGTGGGTGGTGTGGGGGTTACGGTGGAATTTGTCTAGAAATCATAAAGATTGGCTTTAGGAAACAGGAGATATTTTCCAAGAGTAAAGACTAAGAAGAGATATAAATCTTCTATTAAATATTTACGGTAGATCTGTTTTGAGTGGTTTTTGATGGTGAATCTCTTGCTTATGTAATAGAAGTAACGAAGAGATACTTTTCAACTGTTCTGGGGGACAAAAGTCCACATGAAGTTTCTCACTATGTAGTAACTTCTCTGGGTGTCTAGTGGGCTCAGTGTGGTTTGCATGTGATCATCAGGTAGCCATTGACCAGTCTTGCTAGAAAATGTTGACATTCAGTGGTGTTTAGAGGGAGGGCCTCGAACATCCTTAGATTCTAGATTCCAATACTTTGCATCTGTGATTTACTGTTAGCCTTAACACTTCAGTTGAGTAAGATAGACATTAAGGGTATTAGTAGCTAGCATTGTCAAGAAAATGATAAGTAAATAATGATTCACACATTTTAGTATTTATTGTGCAGTAGTCTTCTTATAGGATGTATTAGCTTTATTTAGAACCAGGTATCTGATAAATACTTCTGCTAAAATAGCTATTCTTTGCTGAGGGCTTGTATATGGCAGATGTTTACACAACACCTTTGAGGCAGACATGCCACTATTTCTGATGTATTGAATTTAAGTAAAAGGGCCAAAAAATGTGTACATACATGGCAGGGCTAAGATTCAAAACCCAGAAGTTTAACCAATCTGCCATATTAATGCCTCTTAATTTTTCTGGGATTCCAATTTCCTGGGGCTGTAACACAGTGGGCTTGGCATGCATAGTCTTCGGGAGTCTCTACTTCTATCTACTTATTGTGGATTATTTTTGCTGCTAGAATCTTTTAAATTTTAATTGGTCCAATACAAATGCCTGAACTTGACAAACACTTGAAAAGTAAACATCAATGATAAACATATAAAATCCTTTAGTGGGCTCTCAGGAATTTTTCTAAGTGAATCAGAGGAAGCTGAGAGAGGAACATCTAGCTGACCATTAGCACACACTTTGAAAGGAGTCACAGATGTGATGCTTTATAAAGTAGATTTGCATTTGTTAAAGGTCACTCTCCACCGAATATTTGCACTTATGTCTAAGACAGACGAAGGCCACTCTACCTCTTTCCTCCAATTTGTCTGTTCCATGATCAATATCTGAGTCTAGACTAGGATAGCTACAGAATGTTACTGCTGCTTAATTTCCCATAAGATTAACTGGACTTCCTGAAACATCTGGGGTAGGCAGCAGAGGGAAGTGCATCAGAGTGACAAATGTCCTTATGCCACATTAAGATGCACAATTAACGTTGCTGAGTGCTTCCTGTTATTTTTACACTCTATTCTACTGGGATCTCTCAGCAAAATGTTTATATCTTATTTACCAAATAAAGGAAATGTTACAAGAGTGAGTCACAAAGCCCTGCTTTTGATGAAAAATCAAAAGATGTATTTGGCATTTCATACTCTGTCTAGTAATAGTCTGAAAGTGTCCGGCTCCTAACCAGCATTCCTAGCTCTGGTGTAGCATCTTATCTTCCATCTGAAGGACCTGAGCACCAAGGTCATCTTTGTTCAAGGGGCTTTTTAAAACCCCAGGTAAGTCCTCTAGGGACACAGCACTAAGTTCCCCTTGCTGCTGGTCCTATCCTATCTTTTGTCTTCAGTCCCATGTCTTGCTTGAGATAATGCTTTACTTTATATCCAAGTTTTAAGTACTTAGATCTCTTCTTTTCCCCTGTTCCTGAATCCCAGTGTCTTTGAGGACTAGCTCCTTGGGGCTCCATGTCCATGTATATGAAGGTACTTCTTCCATTTCATAGAAATATGTTGTAGAATTGTGGGAATTCCATGATGAACAAAATAGAGACATTTTCTGATTGCATGGAGCTTAGAATCTAGTGGAAGAAGACACAAATAAATGTATAAACTAAATAACAAGATGAGCAAGATGGTTAAGAAAGACCTCTTTGAGGAGGTGGCAGGTGAGCAGACACTCAATAAGCTAAGGGAACAAGTGTGCAAGGAAATGAAAGAAAGTTATTCAAGGTCAAAGACATTGAAAACAAAGTGAATGAAGAAGACCATGCTTGGTGTGTGTGAGAAAAACTCTAAGGCCAGTGTAAATTAGAAAAGGGCAGAGTGGGAATGAATGAGGCAGAAGGTGTAGCATAGCCCAGGTCTCACATCAATAAGCCTTGGGTGGATCCCAGGTATTCTTTTCCCAAAAGCTCTCAAATGGATTTGAGTACAACTGATGTAGAACCTCCAGTCAGCCTTTACTGTAGTGAAGTCCAAAGAGATTGCTAGAACCAGGCACTGACCAACTCATCTTTCTGCATTTAGACCTTTTGCTTGAACTTCCTTACCCTTAGAATGAACAAATGTTTAGCTCCAATTCAATCTATATCTTCATCTTCACCTTTCACTGCTTGTGGATCTAACTTCAGTCTTCAGGAACTTCTGAAAATTGCAAGTATGCCTTTATGTGTATTCCTTCCACCTGGATTTTTTTTCTCCCATTTTACCTGGAAACTTTCACCTCTGCTGCAAGTCTTAGATTAAATATCACTTCCCCTATAAACCCTCTTTGACTTTGCTCAAACTAAGTTCATCCCCCCCCACCTTTCCTTTTCTCTCCCAAAGCCCTTAGCATGGCTCCTTTCTAGTAATGATCATACCTATAATCTTATATTATTCTGTATATTCCTTCACACCGTGAGTTCCATATTTTGTTTCCTTCAGTACCCCTTATGCTTAGCACCTAGTCTGGCAGGTGAGAGAATGTAAATGACTCATTCAACATCAAATAATTAATAAGTGGTGGAGCTGAGGCTTGAATCCCAGCACTTTGACTCCAGAGACAATTCCACCCAACTTTTTTGTTGTTGTTTCTTTTGTATTTGGGGGATATTCTTTAATTTTTTATTTTATTTTATTTTTCCAGTGTTCTGAAATTCATTGTTTATGCCCCACACCCAGTGCTCCATGCAATACGTGCCCTCAATACCCACCAGCAGGCACGTCCATCCCCCCACCCCTCCCCTCCAAGACCCTCAGTTTTTTTTCTGAGTTCATAGTCTCTCATGTTTCGTCTCTCATCCCGATTTACCCCACTTCCCATTTCCTTTCCTTCTCCTACTGTCCTCCATATTACTCCTTATGCTCCACAAGTAAGTGAAACCATATGATACTTGAGTTTCTCTGCTTGGCTCATTTCACTCAGCATAATCTCCTCCAATCCAGTCCATGTTGCTACAAAAGTCGGGTATTCATCTGAATTTTATGTTGTACTGTTTCCTTTGAATAAATGTTCATATTCTGATTCTTCCAATCATTGATCTATATGGCTTTCTGAAGCTTGCACCCCTTACTTTTCTCTGGCCTCTACAAATATTCTTGATTATAAGATTAGTCTGTTCTGTGTATGATATCTAATGGATTTTTTCCCATACTCTCACCCCCAGTATGGCATCTATTTTTTTAAGGCCGAGTTGAGCAACTCTCTGGATCTTGTCCAAGGTCACACAACTTGGAAATGGGAAAGGCCACTTTCAAGTCCAACTTAACTTGAGTTTTAATTCTAACATTCCAACTCCATCATGTTCCAACAGTGCTACCTAAATGACTTCTTTGCCTTTGTTAGTATGAATAGAGATACATCAATGGCAGCTGTGAAGAGTGAGTAAATCAGTGTAAGCTGAGTAACTATAACAGGTCCCTGCACATAGATAGCACTTGAATGTTAACGATTATTAATAACAAAATCCCAGATTTACCTGTCAATTTAACTGCTTATATGACATCTCCATTTGGTCACATATCTTTTTTTTTAAACTTTTTTTTAAAGATTTTATTTATTTATTTGACAGAGAGAGAGATCACAATTAGGCAGAGAGGCAGGCAGAGAGAGAGGAGGAAGCAGGCTCCCTGCTGAGCAGAGAGCCCCATGTGGGACTCGATCCCAGGACCCTGAGGTCATCACCTGAGCCAAAGGCAGAGACTTTAACCCACTGAGCCACCCAGGCGCCCCACTTGGTCATATATCTTAAATTTAACTTACTGTCTTCTCTCTCCTCTAATATCTGCTCTTTATTCAGTATCTTCTACCTCAGTAATGGTACCACTATCCATTCAATTATCCAAAATGACTCAATCCTCTTCCTCAATTCCCATTCCTAGTCATTCACTAAGTTCATGAATGTGTCTATCTAGGGTGGCAAATTTATCCTGTCTTGTCTAGAACTGTCCTGAAAATCCCGTTTCCTGGGCAAACTGGGGAAGTACATCATTCTATGTCTAACCCCTAAACATTTCTCAAATAACTTTACTTCTCTCCATTCCTAATATAACTTACCATTTTCTCTCACCTGCCATAATAGCTTTCCAAGTGGTCTTCCAGCTTCTACTTTTAAACTCTCCAGTTGACAATCTACTATGGCCAATTCTACCATGGCCATAAAGGTTAATCCTTTAAATGAAAAATCTGATCATATCAATCACTTAAAATACTTCAATGAGTTCCCATTACTCTTGTAATAAAACCCTAAATCTTGTGCTGGTTTGTACTTCCAGGCATAATCTGGCTTATGACGCCCTGGGATCCTTTCCTTTCTCTAAGTGAAATGTACTATACTCTTCTCTATACTTTCCCATGTGGTGTTCTCCCTTTCTGATGTATCCCCTATCGTTTCTGGGTCAGATGTTCTGTTCATCCTCTCAACTTTAAATCCCAACTTAAATAATGCTTTCATAGATAGAAGATTTCCAAAATATTTAGCTGGGATAATTAAGGTATCCTATAGATCATCTTAAAGCAGTTTGTATCTTTCAAGAGCATATTTTCTTTTTTTCTTTTTTTTTATCCTTTTTTTAAACTTAAATTCAATTAACCAACAAATAGTACATCATTAGTTTTTGGTGTAGTGTTCAAGGATTCATTATCAACAATACATTTTCAGTTATGTTTTTAAATATCTTTTTCTTTAACTAGATTTTAGAACTTATGAGGTCACAGATTATAACTGCCTTGTCCTCAAAAGTATCTTCATCCCTAGCTGTGACTGGTGAATGGTAAACACTCAACTAATAGTTTGTGAATTAATAAATAAGGGAATTATGTCTGAAGATGTTACTTTGTAAAACTGCTGACAGGGCTATTACATATGACTTACCACTTCTGTATTATTCAATTCCAGGAGCTATGCTACATCTTGTCATTGTTGAATTTTATGTGTTTTCTGACAATTTTTCAGTAGATAACAAGTATCTTGAGGAAGGAATCCTGTACCCATAAGAACAGGTTAAATTGACTGTAATAACAACAGCTACATTTCAGTGGCTTAACCAAAAGTTTGTTTCCTGCTCACATGAAATATGCTGTAGGTCCAGGGTGACTCTCCTGAGTAGAAACCCTCCATTTTGGGATATCAGGATATTTCGATTTTTGCTGTTGCCATTTGGTACTTCCATAATTGCTGAGTCAGAGGAAGAATATACTCTGTATTATTAGGGTAATCTGAAAGAAGCACAAAGTACTTGTCTTCAGGACCATTGACCAGAGTAGTCACATTGCCCTGCCCAATTATAAGTGGGCAGAAAAATGTAATCCTTCCATGTTCACTATAAGAGGGGAAAACTGAAAATGAATGAGCATTAAGTATCTCTACCATAAGTGCTGTACTCTAATTTGTACAAATTTGCCCTTTAGGCTAATGGGATAGATTGCTAAAAACCTAAGCCATTACTATGTCTACACCATAATTTTCTAGGGTTGGGAAAGGCATCTGGTACACTGAATCTGGAACAGGTGTGTGGGAATGTGCCTCTCTAGGAAATAGGTACTCAGGATGATAGCAAAGTTGAAAAAAGCCCTAAAAGAAATAAAAAACATTTCACGAGAAAGCAACTTTCTAGAGGGCATTTTGCAGGAGGCTGGTCTAGGGTTTTTCTATATTTAGTTAAGACATGATATATCTGACCAAATATCACTGAACTTGCTATCATTTGGACTGGGATCAAATGTTCAACTCCACTAAGTTGACTGTGAGGACTTAGTTGCTTCATATTCCTGAACTTGTTCCTATATCTGTAAAAAAGGGAAGATTACACCTGCCTTGCCTTCTCTCACAGGCTTATCGGGACAATCAAATGAGATGAAGTATTTTTCATAAAATGTGATCTATTTGTCATTGTTCATTGAATAGGTAGGGAAGCAGTATGTAAACTCTAAAGACAATATAGATATATAACACAGCATTATTATTACAACAATTATCAGGGAAAATGAAAATGAAATCAGAGTAGGAGGAAGAATCATAGTGATTCCCTTTTAGGTATTCACTTGAGGGTGTCTCCCTTGATTTGTATTCCTAGAAGGAAGAATGTGAAGGCCTATGTGTTTAAGACATATTGACTCCATTCCACATTTGCATATTATGGATTGCCACTAGCATGCATTGAGTGAAAATCTTTATGAAAAAAAAAGGTGATGCTGTTGCAGCAGGCTGTACCATGGCAGCTTTTATTCACATTTTTCTGAGTATTTCAGCCTTTTTAGCCTTGAGATAGGAAAAAAAGTAAATATCTCAAATAAGGAACTTTAGGCTACTATATTAAATGAAAACCAAACATGCAATGTACAGGTCTTGTTTAGTCCTGAAGTACATACACCAACTGAAAAAGACATCTTCTAGATTATCAGGGAAATTAGAAGAGGGACTGTGTATAAGACAAAATTAGGTGATTGCTGTTACTTCTCTGAAGTACATTACTATTGTGGTGTTAGGGAAACCATATAAACAAAACATGACCTTATCATTCAGAAATTCATACCAAAGCATTTACACATGAAATGGCATAGCACCTGAAATTTGCTTTAAACTAATCCAGGAAGCAAAGAAACAAACAAAATTAGGGAGGTGCTAATAAGTGAGAGGTAATAATGGTAAAATAATGATTATTGTTGAAGCTTAGTGACTGATACAAGGGAATTCATTGGAACATTCTTTTTCATATTAGAAAATATTTATTATAAAAGAACTTAAAAAATTCCCATTAAGAGGATGAAGACATTCTGGGGATGTAGAAGAGCTTCAAGAAAGCCTTTGTGAACAATCAGTATTTTTGGAAACTTATCAGAAGTAACTCATGCCAAGAAGGGGATTGTTGAGCTTCACCCTGGAACCCATTCCTTTTGTGAGTGTGACTGAAAGATAAAATCCAAATGTGTGATCACAGTAGAAGGGATGTATTAGAAAAATCCAGTCTGTTCTAATTCATAGAAGGGGAAGAGGAGAAAAGTGATGAGAAACAGATAGCTGGCCCTCAATCAGTAAAAATAATTTGAAAGTCGAGCTTTCCTCTGGTCAACTCTCTTTCTTTCCTATCCTGGCCCCCCACCAAAGATTCTTGAGTGGCCTGACATCCTATGGACCTATTTATTCAAATATCTATAAGTATAAGCATATGGATACTTGACCCACAAATATTTCTTTGTTAGAGAGATGCAGAAAATGGTTCATCCCAAGTTGTAGAAAAATCTAAAGTTTCTAGAAATGGCAAACAGCTGAAAAGGATATTAGTGATAATTAATTGACTCACTCATTTATTGGTTCATTCATTCATTGAACCAAATTTGAGCACCTACATGTGCCAGGCATGTGCTAGGCCCTGAGACTCAAATCATAAACCCTCATGGGGTTTATAGTATAATGATGCAGAGATCCTACATTTTGCTATAAATAAATGGAAGACCAAAGAGGGAAAGTAATGATTGTGTGTGTGTGTGTGTGTGTGTGTGTGTGTGTGTGTATAATCACACACCGGGAAAAAATAGATAGTTGCACCACAACACAACCACAAAAACAAAACAAAACAAATCATGGTCCACACATGCATATAATCTTACAATCAGACTAAGCTATTTTTCTACTCCCTAAATGTATCACCCAATTTGGTGTCTTCACATCTACTTCGCTTCTTGGTTTGGCTTCCCTCCCTCCTGTTCAAGAAGGCTAACTCCTCTTGATTCTTCAGAACCTGGAGTACGCGTCATTCTCTCAGTCTTGCTGTGATGCTCCTTTTCCTGCTACCGAGAGAGATTAGAGCCTCCCTCATCTGTATTCCCATAGCACTCTGTTCAGACATGTGTTGTAGCACTTATGACTTGTGCTGTCATTTTTTTTGTTTATATGTCTGGCTTTCTTGCTGAACTCTGAAACTCTCGAAGGCAGAGTCTATACCTCATGCATCACGGTGACATCAATGCCTAAGACAGTGACTGACTCATAGTAGGGGATCAATAGGTATGTATTAAATAAATGAACAGATGAATTAATAAATCATTTCAAATGAGTCTCTTTGCTATAGAGGTTTACTCCCTCAAGAACAGTATACAACAGCTCCCTCAGCCAAAGTCATAAGATTTCAAAGTTTGAGGAGATCTTACAGATTATCTATCCCAAACCCATACTTTAGCTTTGGAGTACATAGCATGATGGACTGGGCTTCCCTGGTTGGCACAGAATGAATTGTCTTGTTATGTTTTGATTGCCCTAACAATTCTGTGTTAACAGATTCAGAGAGATAAGGGGAGCCAGGGCATATGAGAGGGAGGGGCAGAGAAGCCAAGGCAAAGTTAAACGTTTACAAAAGGGCTTATCTGCCTGGAGGAAAATGGTCACAGACTCTCCTAAGGACCTCCCTGCTTAATACTGCAGCCTCCTCCCCCAACTCCTGATTCCCTTAATCTGTTTTACTCTAAGTTTTCCATGCACATATTAACCTCTACTAAGCAGTATCACTTACTTATTGGTCATACCTATTGTTTAGTATCTTCTGGCTATTTGGTGTTCATTTCTCTGCCTACATTTATACCTCACAAGCTGATATTCCTAGCAAGCACTGAGTTTTTGGAAGCTGTAGAGCATAATGCTTTAGACCAGTGCTTGTCATACCATCTTTGGCAAAGGACTTTATTTTTCATTTTCAGTTGCTAATCAATTCCTGTGTGGTCCTGTTGTGCATGACTAGCCTGTAGCCTACACCACATGCATCTCACCATGTGGGTTCAACACTATAACTACTCTATCCATTGTTCACAGGGAAGGGTCTGCTGATGACATTCTGGATGCCAGCCTAATAGCAAACTGCTGTCAAATTCCCTAATAATCACCCTCAATTTCTATACTTACCTCGTCACACACCACTAACAGGCATGAAAAGGTCTCCAGACCACACTTGAAGGACCATGGACTGCAGAGTCTACTGGCCTAGGTTTGAATTTTATCTCTACCTCTCCCAGCAGTGTGACCTTGGACAACTTTTCTTAGCCTTTCTGAGTCTCAGTTTCCTTCTCTGCAAAATGGAGATAATTATAGTGGTCCTTACAGAAGACTGTTGTAAAGATGCCTTAGGTTTAAGCATGACAACAGTGCCTGGCATAGAGTTAGAGTTCAATAAATATCAGCTCTTTATTGTTACCACTTGATCTTTTCTTAATCAGGAACACTCCCTTCATCTCACAGTTACTGCATTTTATAACCAAGAGTCATTCTGGGAGTATGAGAGAAGGCAGCAGTCAGGAGGATTTGTGGGGGAGGGTAGCAGGACATGCATCAGGGGCTTGAGAGGGAGCTGGTCCCTCTCTTTTCTTCCTCTTTCCCTTTAAGCATTAGTAGAGGGCATTTTGTGCCTCAAGCATGAGAAGGGAAGAGGTCATATTATTCTAGCTTTGAATGGCTGAAGATGAAAAGAGGTATTGGTCTTGACCTTGAGAATCCTAGAGATTCTCTCCATTTTGCAATGAAGTTTTCACTTCCAGGTGAAATTCATCTTGTCCAGAAGAGGTGAGAATGTGAGTTAGGTGAGAGCCAGAGTTTTTCCAGAGACTTCAGTACCCCAGCTTTTTTCTTGACTTCATGGCCATTGCCCTGAGTTAGCACCTCTTTAGAGAGACACTATTTTGAGTTGCTAATAATGTGTTAAGAGGTAATAATGCAGAATGTCCCTGGGGTATGGCACTCCTCCAACTCTGATAAATATCTATTTGTTGAATGGATTTGTGTATATAAGCCTGGCCCACTTCCTAAAGAATATTTAATAAACACACCACTTTGACATATTGAACATTTAGAACAGATAAAAGAGAACAGTCAAGTAATAAATGAGGAGGAAATAAAATCTGTTTACTAAGCTGCTTTGTATTTGAGGGATGATTCAACCAAAATTACACACACATACATATTCATATTGTAAACTCTTGCATAGCACTTACCATATTCTAAGGCATTGTTTTAGATTTTAATATGATTTGACCAATTTAACCCTCTTAAAAGCCATAGTTACCAATATTATCTTTATTTAAAGATGAAGAAACTGATATGCAGAAAGTTTAGTGATTTTCTAAGATTATACAGGTAGTATGAGGCAGAGCTGGGATTTGAACTCAGTCTAGTGCTAACATCCTATTCTTAACCACCTCACATACAGGATGGTTAGAGCTCCATTTAAGCCTAAGTACACTGGAAGAAGGAGAATGATGTCATTGTTAGGTAAAAAGAGGCTGGCCATTTGGTACATGTGTATCCTAACTCTGAATGATTTACTCCCTAACTCTGAACCTTAGTTTACCAATCTTATAAATGGATGATTTGATAAAACAATTTTTGGGGGCTCTTCTCATCATCACACAGTGGGCTTGTATCTAACCACCACCACTGTTTTCTGCCCAGCACCTCTGTTTTGTTTTGTCATGTCTCCATTTCCTGGCATTTCTTCCCATTCCTGTTTGCCCCTTTTATGACCTACTCCTGCTGCCACTGGTGGGAAGGAACTTTCCAAGTCATTTCTGCATGAAATATAATAAATGTACCAGGCACAATCTGAGAGATCAACAAGTATATTCAACAAGATCAACAGGGATTCACAAATAGGACAAAATTAAGGGCCACTTACTTCTTCATTGATACCAGTCCTCCAGGGCTGGTATGGATGCTCCCCTCCCACCTCTCCTCACCCACCCATACAGAGATCACAGGAAAGTCTGGGATCAGAAAATAATGGTAAGATGACTTAAAGGAAACCCTAAATTATAGTACTCTGCAAAAAGCTGAGACAGGGTTTATTTGATTCACTGATACATTGCCAATGCTCAACATAGTGCCTGCTCCATCCTAAACATTCAATAATTATTTATGTATAAAGGTCACCTAGCTCCACTCCTACCTTATGTATAATCCCACCTCTACTGCTATCGAAATCTATATAGCTTTGTAGAGTTTAAAACCTGTTTCATACCATCATCTCATATATTTCCAACTATCTTATTCTATCCTTTGTGCTAGTGCATCAAGATAATCTGGACTCACCTCGCTTCCTATTTTTTAAGAGGACTTCCCTCTTAAACAGTGAAAACCTCCTACCATCCCATTCCTTCCCTTTTCCTACCTGAAGCAGGTCAAGGACTCAATACAAGAAAACTTTTTCTGAGACCCTACTGGGTCTCTGGCACTCTACCTATGTGCTAAAAAGCCAAGAACAGAAGAGTCAAGAACTTCAGCAGGTAGCCATGACTTTAAAATCAGGGAAAGGGAAATAACACATAGACTTCCTTTCCTTCTTTAGTCAAGTGCAGAGTGTTTGCAGAAATAGATGTGACTCACATGGGGGTTGACCACACAACAGAGTAGAATCCACCAGATAGTCTATCTTGGTAATGATGGTAAGAAAGAAGAAACTCTGGATGCTTCCTGTGGCACAAATAGGAAATGGAACAGTTCAGTTTATTTGGGAAGATATTAGTCATGTCCTCCTTTCCACTAATGATGGCTGCCAGTGGATACTGATGGATGCTGAGGGTGAGTACAGAGGTGTTTATTTAATTATTTCATGTCATGAGAACTTACTCATTAAAAGTTACTTGCCTGCCTTTCTGTGGCTGAAGCTCTGGTTTATTAGAAATAGAAGTTAAGTAGTCTCTAAGAGTTATAAGTTCTCTTTATTATTATCATTATTATCATCATCATCATTATTATTATTATTATAGATTTTATTTATTTGACAGTGAGAAACACAGCGAGAGAGGGAACACAAGCAGGGGGAGTGAGAGAGGGAGAAGCAGGCTTCCCGCTGAGCAGGGAGCCCGATGTGGGACTTGATCCCGTGTCTCCGGGATCATGACTTGAGCCGAAGGCAGTCACTTAACCAACTGAGCCACCCAGGTGTCCCAAGTTCTCCTTTTTAAATCAGAGTTGTGCACTGGCAAAGTTAGCAGATAGCTGTGGGCTTAATTCAGTTGGCACCTCCTTAGGAAATGGATAGTGGGTACGATGGTATTATGGGATTACATAAAGTCATGTAGACATTCACTCATTCTGAGTTAAGACCATGAAAAGACAGAAGGTTGGGGCAGGAATTATTTTTTTCAAATATCATCCAGTTCTCGATGGCTTAATCAAGTTGACAGAAGATTGGTCTTTATTTCTCCAAGTGAATTGTTCTTCTGTAATGGAAACTCAACTCTGAAAAAGTGAATTTCTTAGGTTTGGGTTTCTTTTAGGTTTGGGCCCAGTATAACAATGGGTTTTTTCTTGGGACGTGTTCATAAAGAAAAGAGGAACAAACATTTCCTGGTGCCTATGAACCAGAGGCTATATGGATATAAACTTACTTAATGTTTAGAATTCTTCTGTAAATGATGAAACGGATGTTTCAAGTAATTAAGTCACTGACCCCAGGGTCCAGTAGTGAATAATATGTGATGGGGTGAACATTTGAACACTAGGATTATTAATAGCTTCATCATACCTCACTGCATCCCCAATATATCCATGTGACTGAGTTTGTCTCCCTTTTTCTCTTGTAAAGATACTCAGCTAAATAAAGGCATAGGATATCTAGTGAGAGTAGGGATGAAAAAAAGGAGAGTGGAAGATATTTCATTCTTCTGCCTTCCCACCCAACAGAGTGCCGATCTTGGAACCAAATCATAATTTCTTCTCTGCTCCCAAACCTGGGAAAATGAGCACCACCAACCCAAACCATGTGAACCTCCACACTTTCCATCAGTCCTTTAACCAGTTCTTTCTCACTTCCCCTGCTGACTCCTTCAAACTTTTATCACTCTCTCCAAGAACCTTATTCACCTCTTTCAGCAAATCATCTCACCATGGAGACCAAGAGAAATGAAAACTTTCAGTGCTGTTCCAGGAAGGGCTACACTGCTATCTTCATTCACCTTCATCTTTCCTTTTATCTAGTCTTAGAATGTGAGATTTCCCTCCTCATGTTCAACACTAATTTGGCCTCATGTGTCTTTGACCCCACCCCTTATACTTTTAACTCTGGGAACCTATTAAGTTCTGTTCTGTAGATTATTTCCTCTTTTTCTTAGATTCCCAACTTGCCCTTCTGGTTGCTTCCTTTACTCGATATTTTGCCTTTTTCAATACTCAGCCATCATGAAAATGTTGTTCCTTGGTAAGGTACCCATTCGCCACTTTCCAGACTTTCTTATCTCATTCACTGTCTACTTCACTTATACTTCACTCACTTCTCTACTGACTACATTCCATATTTGCTGCCCCCATTTTTTGCTGGAACTGTTCTCAGTAAAATACTAATAATTTCCTTTTTTTTCTTTTTCTTTTTTGATCAAGTCTAAAGGATATTTTTATAATTCTTAGCCCAAATGTCTATTTTCTGCATTTTGAACTACTTATCAGTCTTTGCAAAAGTTTTTGTTCTCCTTCTTCATACATGTCTTTGACCTTCTTTTTGGACTTCCACTCCTTTGTCCATGTGTTAGTTGTTGGTGTTTTGCAATGTTCCATGTGGACTTATAGCTTTCATGGTGACCTATAGGTAGGTCATACATAGCCTTTTGGACATCTAGATTGCATTGTGTGTGGGATATCTCCATCTAGTTGTCCACTGGCCACTCAAACACCATGCATCCCAACCAGAACATAATATCTTAGCCCCCGCTATTTTGTTTCTCAGTTAGTAACATCATTATTCACAGAAATTCCCAAGCTATTAACCTAATAGTTAATAAAGTATTTCTTATATCCTCTCCCCCCAATTACCTACCCAAATCTAATCATCAAATCCAAAATTTTACTTTCTAAATCTTTCTTGAATCTCTCCTTCCTCTCTATCCCATTACTTTTGCCCAACTATGCAATTCCTACTCTTTAGCCTCAACTATTTTAGCAGCTTCTTGACTGGTCTCTCAGCTTTCAGATTATTTCTCTTTTTATTCTTATCATAGACACTAGGGTCACCTAAAGTTAAAAGCTGGCCTTTGTATCCAATTTAATTTTTCAAAGACTTCGTATTTTCTTATTACAAGGCAAATGTTAATTTCTTTTGTATGGCATATTATATTCTACATGATCCATTTTATGTGACTCAAAACTTGAGAAGTGGCTAGACCATATTTACTATGTTTGGCACATTATAAATTTTCAGTTCTGTTAGCTTCCTTCTTTGATGAAAATGGTGTTGAAGATGGTCTTGTACTTCTGCCGACATGCATGCATCTGCATGTTTCTGCCATTCATTCTCCAGCAATTCCAAAGAGCTTATACTTTTCTTAAAACAACATGTTAACATTTTGCTTCTATTCTTTTTGACCATATAGTGATGGACCCACTAGACAGTAGGCTTGAGGACAGAGATGTTTTCGCTCACTGATTTACTCTAGGTTCTGGCATAGTGCCTGGCACAGGGTAGGTCCCAAAGTATGCCGGTTTAACAGATGAATGGACAGCAGAATGTAAATTCAAGGGATGAGGTTGGAGATTAGAAAAGTGGCAGGACTCTGAGAAGTGTCCCAGAGCTGCCTCAGACCTCTCTGCATTTATAAAAGACCTGGCTTTGTGATTTGCAACCATTCCACTACCTGCCAGTTTGTGTCCTTGGCTTTTACTTCAAGGACATGCTTTAATAAAGCCTGCTTTATTTAAGCTTCATTCCTTAGTTTGGGTTTTCCATTTATTAGGAATCAAATATCTTTAGGGTGATACGTTCCAAATTGTCCTTAGTCTCAAACACCTGAATAGAAATAAGAAAGGAATTGAAGGCTGGTTTAGATGGCTGTAAGGAGGGATACTATGGGACCTGTGACCAACTAGGGAAGGGTGTGGGAGAAGGGAATAGCTCCAAGGGAGTAAACTACTTCTTTCCACTCCAAGACCAATGTGAAACTACCTTCCTCATAATTTTGCCTAGGATTGGCCTTGACACTGCCTCTGTCTTAAATTACCCTCAAATTGGAGGGAGATAGCAAATCTCTAGGTGTGATTAAGAACCTTTTAAAGGGGCAAAGTTCAGAGGGAACAAAAAACGTTCTGCACAAAACCATAAACAGTTATGGTCCTTCGGCCTTTTTTATTCATGATTGTTAATCAGCTTCTTGCCTGAGGATGGAAGGTGTAATGTTTGTGCACATGCTAATCAAACTGTGCCAAAAGTTAGGCTCACAGGAGACTTAGCCTTCTGCAAGGTAAACACAGGCCCTTACTGGTTATCACCTCAACCACAAAGAGTTCTAAGCCAAGTACTATTGATCCAAGTAAAAGAGATAAAACCTGAAGGACTTAGTGTGCAGGTTCTTTCGCTTGGGGCAACTTCCGTCTCTCCCATTTCACATTTCACAACATCATAAAATTAACTATGCAATGGCCCACGTGAACACAGCTGCCGCTGACAGCTGACAGGGCCAATAACAACATCTCTGAGAGGCTGAAAGCGAGAAGTAGGTACAGTATTGGCATTGTAAGAGGTGCACGAGCAATGCAGCCAGACAGGTCAATTTCTGCAAATAATATTATAATGTTATTGCCTCTTCTCAGCTCTGGTACTGTCCACGGCCCTGAACTCTGTATATTCTGAAGCTAATTTTTTTTAGGTATATACAAATTTAGGATTGTTATGTCTTCTTGCTGAACTGAATCTTTTTTCATTTTGCATTTCTTTATTTAAGAAAAAAAATCTCTAGTGGGGCGCCTGGGTGGCTCAGTCATTAAGCTTCTGCCTTCGGCTCAGGTCATGATCCCAGAGTCCAGGGATCAAGCCCCACATTGGGCTCCTGCTCTGTGGGAAGCCTGCTTCTCTCTCTCTCACTCCCTCTGCTTGTGTTCCTTTTCTAGCTGTATTTCTTGCTGTCAAATAAATAAAATCTTTAAAAAAAAAAATCTCTAATGCTATATCTTGCCTTAAAGCCAATCCTGGCTCTGTCTGAAACTAATAAAACCATATCAACTTTCTTCTGGTGTTCTTGTGGTAGAGCTTTTCCTATGTTTTCTTCCAACTTCTAACTTACTTTTCCTTTTAAGTGTGTTTCATAAACAACTAATCATTGGGTCTTTTTTTCTAATTTTAAGTCTAAGCTGATAGTTTTTGTCACTGAATTGGAATGAGTCATCTGTTTACACTTAATGTTATTATGAGCTTGTGTTGACCATCTTGATATTTGTTTTCTACTTGTCCTATGGTCCTTTCTACTTGTCTTATTTTCTACTTGCCCATTATTCCTCCTATTATTTCTCCTGACCTACCTTCTTCTGGATTAGTTGTGCATTTTTAAAACTTATTCCATTTTATCTCCACCAGTTGTTGGAAGGATTATTGCTGTCCCTCAGAAGTTTCTCTCTTTAGCTGCTTACCCAATTAACATCAAAACAAGGCCAGTGTCTTCAGAGGAAAGCCTGTTGGATCCTTGTGGCAGGTTCCTTTGTCTATCGGCACTTTGTTACTAAGTACATCACTGACTGTGATTTCAGTCTCCCTTAGCGCTCAGCTCAGCCCTGCCCAGCTCTTTCAGATTGCAGGATGCTCTACCAGCCCCTGGAGCTGCCAAACCTCCATAAACTTCTCTTTCCTCCCCCTGGAGGCCATCAACCCAGGCCAAACCCAATCCTCTGTTCCTGCCCAGAATTAGCATTTCTTGAGGGAACGAAATGATAGCCAATCTCAGCTCACCTAAAAAGCACTGTTGTCACTGTAATTATAGGTCACCCAGTCCTCTTTGCCTCCCCAGATTGCCGATGCACTTAAAATTGTGATTTTTCAAGCAATTTATCTTTTTCTTTTCTAGCCATTTTAGTAGGAGTTGCAGCCTACTAATACCTCCCCAGAAATAGAACTCCCCATTATCATTAAAATTACACATCTGAGATTCACAGGCATATATCAGAGGTTAAGTGGGCAAGACTGGATTCAGATTGCTTAGTTTGAATTCCTGTTTGGCCATTGGCAGGCTTTTTTGGGTCCTGGGGCAAGTGATTTACCCACTGGGCCTCTATTTCTTCTCTTATAAAATCAAAATAATGATGACCCTTGTCTCATAGGGTTACTATGACCCTAGGAGGATCTAATAACATAGTGAGTGTCAAATATTTCACATGATGCCTTGTACATAATAAATGTCCAAAATGTTCACTATTATTAGGGAGTATTGATTACGTTACTTCAAAGCCGAGAAATCACTGGCTTTGAATCAGACACTCCTTAGGAATGATGTGGCTTTGAGTGACTTATTTAATCTCTTTGTGGCTCCATTGCCTCACTGTGAAACATTGGATTAGTAATAATATCTCATCAGGGTTTAATTTCTCCTTCTGTAGGGGCTTGGTTTTGAGTCATCGGGACTATGAGCCAGGAACCTCTATCACTCTCACAGTAGTTCTGAAATGCTGGTCTTTAAGGCAGTGTTATTCATGACCAAGACCCATGTAATGGTCTATGGCTAGGCTAAGGTTTCAGATAAATTTCTAACTTAATTGAATGAATAACATTCAGGGCATTGTTTCCATTCTCATCATATGAAAATAGATTTCTAACAGTGGGGTTCCATATCACATTGCATCTGCTAGTTCTACTTTATGTGAGAGTGTTGAATTGGATGCCCAATTTCTAACAACGTCAAAAAAATTGCACACTCTTTATTATATTATTATCATCTATCAATGTATACCGGATTTTTCTGTATCTCCATACAGAAGTGTTCGCTTATGAACTGTGCTTCCTTTAGAAGGACTATTTTATTCTTAGTTTCTTTCACCTTTTTTTTAAGTTAAAAGGATTACTGCTTTATGAAATGATACTAGATAGTAATTGTGAGTATTTATTTTAAATGATTTTATTTATGGGCACCTGTGTGGCTCAGTCAGTTGAGCGTCTGACTCTTGGTTTTCGCTGGGGCTGTGATCTCGGTGTCAGGGGCTAGAGCCCCGTGTTGGGCTTTGTTCAGCATGCAGCCTGCTTTAGATTCTCTCTCCCTGTGTCTTTCCTGTTCACTCTCTCTCAAATAAATAAATAAAATATTTTTAAAAATAAATGATTTTATTTGGCTAAAATAAAATCCTGAAAAACTTAGCATAGTCTCTAAGTTATAACAAACAAACTTTTACTCATCATGAAATCTAAAAGTCTGAAAACCAATCACTTGGGTGTATCATAATTCAGACTCCTCTCAAGCTTTGTTTCTCCATTCCCAACTTCAGACATGATGTCATATTTACCAAATATCTACAGTTCATGGATTTCAACTTTTCATTTATATTTACCTGCATTTTATGGAAGAAATTACATACGAGTGGTATTCAAAGTCTCATGAATTCTCAAAAATCATAGCAGTATTACTTTTGAGTTCCAAGGATTTATTTTTGAACACATACATAACAGATATCACATTGTTGACTTTTTTAAAAAAAAAAAAAGATATTATTTATTTGACAGAGAGAAACACAGCCAGAGAGGGAACACAAGCAGGGGGAGTGAGAGAGGGAGAAGCAGGCTTCCCGTGGGGAGCCCGATGTGGGACTTGATCCCGGTCTCCGGGATCATGACCTGAGCCGAAGGCAGTCGCTTAACCAACTGAGCCACCCAGGTGCCCCACATTGTTGACTTTTAAGTCCTTTTGTTACAAGTGGGAGAAACTGATGCCCAGAGGATTTGATGATCCATTTGAAATCTCACAATCAGTGTTGGAGTTTGAAAAAAACACATTGAATTCCATAAATTCCTAATGATTTCAGGCACATACATGGTCTCTGTTCTGTTCTCCAGGCAAGGAAGTATAAAAGAAAGTAATAAATCTCCCTTCCTGGACAACTCTCTCTAGAAGCTGTATCACAAAATTGCCCTGTTCCTTATTGACTTCTGAATCTAAATCATGTCCCTGCTCCATCTTTTGACCTTCAGGAGACCAGCAACGCTCCCGCCTCTCTGGAGGTGGTCAGTTAAAGGACTGGATTCTAGCACCTGGTTCTTCCCAATGGTTCCAAGGAGAGCACAGAAGACATTCTGTCAGGCTTGCCCTGTACCTCAAAGGCCTTCTATTTTTTTCTGTCATCAGCAGAGACTGTTCATCTGGTTTACACATACTTTGTGGTTTTTCTCCCGTAGAACCTGGAGCCATGGTAATAAAGTCAGTTTTCAAGGAAGCAGTGGATTGAATGCGACTCTTTCAGTGAAGCTCAGAATCACAACACTTATTTGTCTCTTCATGTCAATAGCTGCATTTTTCTGGAAGGACTCCCTGGCTTGCATGTGCTTTATCTATGTGGGCCCCACATCATGACATAGTTCTGATCATTGAAAGTCAACTACCACACACTAGGTCCTTGAAGATCCCCTTCTCTGCACTGTATGAACTTGGAATTGTTGATTTTCAAAGAGGAGTATCAACATTGTTTTTATTTTTAATTTATTTTTATTTTTTATTATATTATTTTTATTTTTTCAGCATTCCAAGATTCATTGTCTATGCTCCACACCCAGTGCTCCATGCAATATGTGCCCTCAATATCAACCACCAGGCTCTCCCACACCCCCATCCCCCTCTTCCAAGACCCTCAGTTTGTTTCTGAGTCCAAAGTCTCTCATGTTTCATCTGTCTCCCTGATTTAACAGTAGGAGAATTTTCCTTCTCCTACTGTCCTCCACATTATTCCTTATGCTTCACAAGTAAGTGAAACCATATGATACTTGGCTTTCTCTGTTTGGCTCATTTCACTCAGCAGGATCTCCTCCAATCCAGTCCATGTTACCACAAACATTAGGTATTCATTGACGGAGGCATAATATTCCACTGTATATACGTACCATATCTTCTTTATCTATTCATCTGTTGAAGGGCACCTTGGCTCTTTCCACAGTTTGGTGATTGTGGCCATTGCTGCTATGAACATTGGGGTACATATGGCCCTTCTTTTCACTACATCTGTATCTTTGGGGTAAATACCCAGTAGTGCAATTGCAAGGCCATAGGGTAGCTCTCTTTTTAATTTTTAAAGGAATCTCCTTACTGTTTCCCAAAGCAGCTGCATCAACTTGCATTCCCACCAACAGTGTAAGAGTGTTCCCTTTTCTCCGCAGCCTCTCCAACACTTGTTGTTTTCTGTCTTGTTAGTTTTAGCCATTTAGACTGGTGTAAGGTGGTATCTCAGTGTGGTTTTGACTTGAATTTCCCTAATAGTGAGTGATGACAAACACTTTTTCATGTGTCTGTTAGCCATTTGTATGTCTTCTATGGAGAAGTGCCTCTTCATGTCTCCTGCCCATTTTTTGATGTGATCATCTTCTTTTTGGATGTTGAGTTTGAGGAGTTCTTTATAGATCTTGGATATCAGCCCTTTATCTGTAATGTCATTTGCAAATATCCTCTCCCATTTCGTGGGTTGCCTCTTCATTTTGTTAACTGCTTCCTTCCTTTATGCAGAAGCTTTTTATTTATTTTTTTAAAGATTTTATTTATTTAACAGAGAGACTGAGATCACAAGTAGGCAGAGAGGCAGGCAGAGAGAGAGGAGGAAGTAGGCTCCCTGCCGAGCAGAGAGCCTGACGCGGGCCTCGATCCCAGGACCCTGAGATCATGACCGGAGCTGAGGGCAGAGGCTTTAACCCACTGAGCCACCCAGGCACCCAGAAGCTCTTTATTCTGATGAAGTCCCAAAAGTTCATTTTCGCTTTTGTCTCCTTTGCCTTTGGAGACGTGTCTTGAAAGAAGTTGCTGTGGCCGAAGTCAAAGAGGTAACTGCCTATGTTCTTCTCCAGGATTTTGATAGATTCCTGCCTCACGTTGCGGTCTTTCATCCATTTTGAGTTTATCTTTGTGTGTGTTGTAAGAGAATGGTTGAGTTTCAGTCTTCTATATGTAGCTGTCTAATTTTCCCAGCACTACAAGAAATATTAAAGGGGGGTATATGAAAGAGGAAGGAATATCAACATTTATTTGGTGCAATTCCTTGTCTTTGAGGCAGTGAGCTATTATTAGCCCCATCTGGTTAATGAGCCAAGTGAGGTTGACCAAGATAAAGTTATAAAGTTTCCCCCAAAGATCCAAGTACGTGGTGGGAGGAAAGAAAGTGAAAATCCTTGTTTTCAAATATTTTAGCAATAAACCCTTTTCTGAAAGAAAAATTTTATGTGGAAGCTTAATTTTTTGGACCCATTAAATTGATATGCCATTATTTCAGAAATTCTAAGTTATGACACTTATTTTACTACCTACAAATGAAAAAAATCCCGAGGCTGTTTTAATGAAATAAGTATGTGACTTTGCAGATCTGAGATGAAAGTTGTTTGTATCTGTGTCAGTGCTCAATTTACTTTTGTTTTTTGTTTTTTGTTTTGGTTTCACTGTATCAAGTAAGTCTCTATTCACATGGGAACATAGATATTAAGGTTATAGGAAGGAAGACAAGAACTTGCCTTGCAAACACTATACATTCTTCACTTAAATGGAGTAAAAAGCTTCAAAGGGCATTGGTTTTTTTCTAGTCTAAGTTGAATACTAACAATATATAGTTACTACTCATATTCCTTATTATGAACACAACAGTTAGAGGAGCCAAACCTACTAATAAAATAAAACACAAATGCTAAAGTAAAAATGAGCTGCTATGGTGTTTCATGTAATATGTACAGTTTTTATTAGAGGCTCTGAGAAGCTAGAGCCCGCCTGGCATTTAATGGACTGCAGTCTATGTGTGCTCATTTGTGCCGTTTTAGGCAAGCTGATGTGTAGAGGCCTGAATTCCAAGAGGAAGGAATTCCAAGTAAAATACTTTCTAAATAATGATATAATTTCATGAAGTTTAGCTTACATTAGAGCTGAGGAGCAAAACTCTAAGTTCTACACAAAAACTTTTAAACTCAGTTGAAGGAAATACTTCGGAGGGTCTCGGAGATTTTAAAATTTAGGTAATATGTTTCAGTCTGGTAGTTATTGTAGTTTTTAAGATAGTGCATGTCATGGGTCAGATATTGTGGAACTTCTGGGACACCCTAAATTCTGGGATATGGTCTATGTACCTGTTCGTGCTCTGGCTCTTGCCTGTGCCCCATCTACCTTCTTCTGCAATACTCTCTTCCTTATATCTGCAGCATACTGAGCTCTTTCCCACCTGAAGACCTTTGCATTGACTGTTGCTTTTTTACTTGAAACATTCCTTGACATATATGACTGCTTCCTTCTGAATCTTTAGTTCTCCATACAAATACCCCTTCTTCAGTGGGAGAAGACTTCCCACCAAAGGATTATTCCTTCCTTAGTAGCCCTCCCTCCAACAGCAAGTCCCCATCACCTCATTCTATTAAATCCTAAGACTCACTGCATACCTTTTACTTACTTGATGCCTGCCTTCCTGAACTTATACCCCAATTTAATCTGGATAGTCCTCGTACATGCCTGATGTTCTGAGTGATTTGTATTATTGCCCCTTTTATCCTCTTGAGTATGTCATTTTGGACAATAAATTATGTAGCCACTTTAGCCATGCTTGTTTTTTTTAAAGCCTCATTCCCTAATTCCAACATGTACATGGTACATAGTACATGCTTAATAAGCCTTTGTTGAAAGGAATATGTCCTGGATTGGGAATCATGTGTCCTGGGTTTCAGTCCCAGATACAATCAGTAGGGAGCCTAATAGCCCTAAATGATCAGCAGCATAGCAGATGCAAAATTTAGTAGGCAACAACCCCAAGTAAGTTCCATCAACATGTCTTCTGTCATTGCAACCAGATAACAGAGTACTTTTAGGTAAAATGATTCTGTCTCTAGACATTTACATATATGTTCAAAGTTAATTAATGGTCCAAAGCTTACGTTGACACAGGGGCAGAATTTGATTTATAATAAGGAAGAATTATCAGAGCCAGGCAAACCTCATGAGTCAGTGAGTGCCTGCTGCTAGGAGTATTCACTCAACTCTCCTGGGCTGTGTATTCCCATGGAAAGAATTCTGGGTTGTACATTCTAATCCTGGGCTGTCAGTTAATAGCTGTGATGCTTAATTTCTTGGAGACCAAGATTTCTCATGTGTAAAATGTAGACTGTGATTGTGATCCTTCCTATCAGATCCTCACATTTTTTAAGTTTGCTGTTAATTATGCAACAGTTGATGAAGTATTTTATTGTAAAGTGTAAGTGACAAAACCATCTGTTGACATACCAATAAAAAGGCAAGCCAACATATTATAATTCATCCAGGATGGTTGGCTACATTTCAGGTCTAGGGATTGAGGGCTTAGATGAACTATATAAGGAGCTGAGACAAAACCTTTAAGAACCCTTTAGACAGAGACAAGTCTGTTCCCACCTCTTATGTCCCAATTTTGAACTTGGTAAAATAGGTGTGATAATAGTTCCTTTGCTTCTGTCCGTAGATCAAAGGAGGATGCCATATGTGAATGTTGCTTGTGGCTGAGGAAGCACTACAGAAATGTGAGAGCTTTGAGGGGTGGCACAAATCCAGGGGGACTCTTACATGTCCCGGCAGGAGTCCTGTGGAGATATTCGGGGGTGAATGAATTTCCCTTTCTCCAATGTGATAAAGTTGGCAACATGATTCATACAGACCTAGGAGCCTTGAAAGGTGAAAGTGTTAGAATGAGCATCTATGTGGATGGTGAGAATAAGGCAGAGCGGAAAGGCAGGTAATGTGTTTTTTTTAAAGATTTTATTTATTTGAGAGACAGAATGAACATAAGCAGGGAGAGAAGCAGAGGGAGAGCATGAGAAGCAGACTCCCCACTGAGTGTGGACCTGACACTGACTCAATCCCAGGACCTGAGATCATGACTTGAACTAAAGTCAGATGCTTAATCAACTGAACCACTCAGGGGCCCCAAGTGATCATTTTTAATATGCACTCTTCCAGGTTCCTTTATAGCAGCCATCTCATTTAACTTAACCTGTATACAAAGCCAATGAGAAAGGCCTTATTATCCTTCTAACTAGAGATAAAGAAACTAAGGATCAGAGAACTTAAGTAACTTGCCATAGATATTACAGGTCATGCTCAAGCCTACTGAAGTCCCAGGAGACAGAGAGATAATTGGTTATCAGAATTATGTGAATTACAGCATCCTGAGAATTTGCTTTGTTTGTTGGGTCAACCTTAAGAGTTAACGTGCCACTCCTCCAACTTAATGATAAACACAGCAAGCTCTCCATTCTCTCACTCCTCTGATATCAAGGCTTGCTCATCTGTCATGGAACTACCCAACTTCAGGACAACTTGGGAGGAAAATAAAGAAAGCATAAGGAGTTGTGTCCACTCATCTGTATTTTTGTCTTGTGTGTCATTCAAAGTGTGTTTACTTGTTTAGTGTTAGGAATAAACTTAAGCAGGTGCCACTCCATATTCTGGGCAATCTTAGGACCCAAATCAGTGTTTTTGTTTAGGCATAAGGGCACACAGGCAGTAGTTGGCAGAAACATAATTCTACCTCATTTCCACCAGAATCCCTCACCCCTGCTTTAAATGGGCCACCATTCATCTCCTTGGAGATATCTGCAGAAAGAGTGATCTACACTCTGTAGAGGACTTTTTCTTTAAACATAAAAAGATAGTCATGGGATTTAAGTTCTTTAAATATCACTCAAAACTATGTTAGTTTGTAGAATCTGGTCATGTTAGTAGGTAGAGTATTTACAGATCTGGTTCCAAAGAAGAATTGAGTCTGGATTAAATACAAATGATGGCTGTTCTTTAAATGTTGTCTTTTTTATTGGCAAAGATGATGGAATTGATGACTAACTAGCTCTTTCATCGTCAAAGGTCTATTCTATTTTCATGATGACCTCAGAGCAGCCATGGTATTTATGATCTTATTCATATGGGCTTCCAGCCCAGAAACACAGGGGAATGGATCTTTTCCTAAACTGAATAGTGCTGATGACTTTCAAGCACCTCACTGCCTCCTAAAAAAATGTAAAATTTTTCTTGTTATTAATATTCTTTTTATGCACATCCATGTTTCATTTATTCCTTCTCTGGCACTGAAGAATCTTATAGTTTCCTCCCATGGCATCTCCAAGAATGGGAAAATTGGTTTTCAAAGTGCTTCTTGAATTATTACAGGTGCAGGTGGAAAGAGCATGCACCTGAGAATGAGACAGACCTGGGGTTAGAGCTTGGGCCTAAAGCTCCAGCTGTGTGTCCTTGGGCATATTTCTTAACCTTTCAAGACTTCTATGGCCTCATCCATAAAATGCAGATCATTAGTTCTACCTCAGTATCAGGATGCCTCACTTTTATTCATGCTCAGTAAACCATATCTCTAGTCCCTCCTATCCTCAATGGACTGCTAAGTAATCTGTGACACATTTTCCTATACTGATAGTCTTTGTTGCAACTGGGTCAGATATTGATTGATTATTTAACTAAATAAAATTTATTTATTTAACATTCAGTTCTTTAAATAAAATTTAATTTTTATTGTACAATAATACATCTTCATATTTATGAATATTCAAACTGCATAGACATGCATATACTGAAAAGTAAATCCCTCCTCACCTACCTTGAACACCTGAGTGCTATTTCTTTTTTTTTTTTTTTTTTTAAGATTTAGCTATTAAGTTCAGAGAGAGAATGAGAGAGATTGTGTGCACACATGTGTGCTCGTGGGGGCAGGGGAAAAGAAAGTCAGAGGGAGAGGGAGTGAAGCAGAATCCCCACTGAGCACGGAGGCTGTGGTGGAACTGGATCCCTGAGATCATGACCTGAGCCAAAATCAAGAGTACAATGCCTAATCTACTGAGTCACCCAGGTGCCCTCTAAATGCTACTTCCTTTTTTTTTAATTGTTACTTAAATTTTTTTTCCAGTGTTCCAAGATTCATTCCCCATTCCCCACACCCAGCGCTCCACGCTTTAGGTGTCCCCAGTACCCACCACCAGGCTCTCCCATCCCTCCACCCCGCTCCCTCCAAGTCCCTCAGTTTGTTTCTGTGTCCAAAGTCTCTGTGGTTTTGTTTCTTTCCCTGGATTACCCTACTTCCCATTTCCTTTCCTTCTCCCACTGTCCTCCAGGTTACCCCTCATGTACCGCAAGTAAGTGAAACCATGTGATACTTGACTTTCTCTACTTGACTTATTTCACTCACCATAATCTCTTCCAGTCCAGTCCATGTTGCTACAAAAGTTGGGTATTCATCCTTTCTGACGGAGGCATAGTATTCCATTGTATATATGTACCACATCTTCTTTATCCATTCATCTGTTGATGGGCACCTTGGCTCTTTCCACAGTTTGGTGATTGTGGCCTAAATGCTACTTCTTAAATGTAACCACAAGTAATAGTTTCATATAGAACTTTTAAGAAAATTGCAATGTATATATGTGTATAAATATGGATATAATATTATTTTGGGGCAAATATAATCATTTATTATAACTGTCCTCCATTTTTTCACTTAATTCATTTACCTTAGTTATTTCCCATATTCGTACAAATTTACTTCATTCTTTTTAACAGACTCACAATATATCATCATATAAGTACATTTTTACTGAATAACGTATTTTTTTAAAGATTTTATTTATTTATTTGAGAGAGAGAGAAAGAGAGCAGGAGCAGGGGCAGGGACAGAGGAGAGAAACAGGTTCCCCACTGAGCAGGGATCCCGATGCAAGACCCAATCTCAGGACCCCGAGATCATCACCTGAGCCAAAAAACAGATGCTTAATCAACCAAGCCACATACACAACCCCATGTATATTTTATTTTTTTACATGAATTAATAATAATTTTTAATATTTACATTTGAAGTCAGTGTACTGGTTTTCAAAATAAATTTTGATTTAAAATCTGGATCCACTTCCAGGATAGTGAAGTTAGACTTTCTGAGCCTTGATTTTCTAATCTATAATCAAGACAAGGCCAGCCACTTCAAGGAATTGTAATGATTGCATTAGGCCTTATTATTAGTGATAATAGTATCATTGCTCTCCTTTAAGGGTGGTCCTTATGCATTGATGACTTTGAGAAAGTACGAGTAGCAATGACTTTTGCAGGATGTTGTGGTTGTTACTGTTGCCCTTCTGGTGGCCAGGAGGAAAAGGCTTGTAAATAAACCCTGGGTCTTCAAAGACTCTTAACCAAGGAATTGCAGACAGAAATCTTTTGAGACCACATATCACACTAGATTTTTCATTGTGTGTAATTTTTTACTCCCCTGGTTGCCTGTGAGCTACTGAGAGTAAAAAAAAAGGATGTATCTTTTCACATCCCTGGCCCCTGACATGAAATGAGAAGTATTTAGTAGAGCTGTGGTCTTGGTGGTGATGCTTGAGGAAGAAGGAAGTCTCTGTAGGAAGAGATAATATGTACTGAAAACTTACTCTGTGTGTAGGACTTTACCTTGATTATTTGAGTTTCAGCACATTGCCTAACTTTGGGAGGTCTTTGTTACTACATATGTACAACAGGGATAATTGCAGAACCACCTCAGACCTTGGTGGAGGTTTTAATGAAATAATTCATGCTAAGGGTTTAGAATGGGGCTGAGCACATGGCAAGCACCGAGCAGGCACCCTGAAGCTCAGCGAGGTCTAGAGGCACTGCAAGAGAACCTGTGGTCTAGACATGTCAGTCTGAACTCAGAGTCATTCTCTTCATCGCTGAGGCTGATTCCTTGCCGTGCATATAGTGAATGCGAGTTAAATTAATCACTAAAAAGCCCCACCTTTGTAGAGAAAAGAAATTAGATTTGGAAGAGACAGATGACCCAACTGTATCTGATTTTGTAAACTTTCAGTATTCTGCCAAGTTTAAGGAGTTGGGGTGCTCTCTACTACTATAAACAGTGCAGTCCTTGAGTTCTGGCTTAAGACATTGGAGGCTGGAGAACATAGAAATCACATGTGCAAGTTTCTGTGTTTCCTCTGTGCTACTTTGGATCAGTCAATTCCTTTCCCGGTGCCTCACCTTCTTCATCCATACAATTAGGGGTTCATGCTTTGTGATCTCTAAACTCCTTACCAGTTTTACTGTGCTTTATTTCATGAGTCACATGTATCTGACCTCCTATCCAGTAGAGACCTGCATATCCACCGGTCCCTTCTCTCACTGCTCATTTGCCGGTTGTCTTCGGCAGTCAGTGAGATGATTTTCGTGTTCAGGTTAACCTGAACAAAGATAAACCCATTATTTGCAATTCCTCCTCCCTGTGGGCTTGGGTTTGGAAAAGTGCCTTTCAACTGTTTCCTGAATACTGATCCATTGACTCTGGACCTGAAGAAGGGGCCAAGCCCTCCTGCAATGAATAGTCTCAAGCAGCCTGTCCTGGTGACATCAACCCCAGTTTTTTGGGATGATGATGCAGCTATCTTTATATGGTTTACACCTGTTGTTACTATATGCGTGGCTAAGGCTTGGATGCTTTGACATCAAAACAAGAATGGTTGCCGGGAGATAGAATAAAACTGTAACATTCACGGACACTTGTGTCAGTATTGCAGAATGCTCAGCAACATGTCAACTCAGACAGCCTAGAGACACATGGGAGAGACAACTGAATGAAACACGGAATCAAAATACATCTAAAAGAAAGTCTCAAACTCCTACTGTCAAAGGGGACTGAAATAACGAATAGCCACTTCAACTACTATTTGCAATGCTTAAATCCCCTTAACAATATTCTAGCTAAGGATGTGTCAAGCTCTTGTGGAAATATCCGCTGGGGTGGGAACCTCATCCCCTCATGAGATTCTTGTAAAGTCTAGACAATTCTATTAGCCAGAATGTGTGTCCCTATAATGACTTGAAGTCTTTTGACCTCCGTACAATTCCAGATACATCCCCTTTGATGCAGAGCTGAATTCCATTCATTTTTGCACATGGCAGCTCTCAATTCTTCCCTACTGCCTTTCTTACCCTAAGACATTTTCCCCAATCTAAACATAACCTTCCATCATTTCTCATGGGACATGATTTCAAATCCTGCCAAGGTTAGAACAGAGACCACAGCCAGTTAGAAAAACAAAATTGTACATACTTGTTCATTAATTTAGCCAGTCATTTAAACATAAGCATCTTATATATGTAGAATAAGGAAGGCATTCTGCAGAATATAGATGTGAATCACATTTCATCCCTTTCTGTAAGTTGTCTCAACTTCGTCAACTTCTCGTTTTGTGACTTTGTATGCCTCATTTAACCTTTCTGAATCTCAGTTTTCTAATTTCTAAAATGTGGATCAATTGAGCAACCTAGCAACCTGTCGGGGTGGTTGTAAGGATCAACTACAATAATGTATGTGACACTCTCAGAGAACCGTGAGGTGCCATAAGAGTGCTGAGCATCCTGATTAGAAGTAAGAATAAGATCACAAATTAACTGCCATGTTAGATAGAAAAGGATCAGTATCATGAAAGAGCTATCAACAATGTGGTGAGATTGATATTCTGAATGGTAACTGTGCATTGAAATCTAGGGAAGGGAGGCCCTCCTAAGTCAAATCCAAATTAGGAATCTGTTATGTACACTTCCAAGTCAACACAATTAACCCACAACTGAAGCAGTAATAATGACTTCAGGGGAGAAAGGCAGAACTTTTTTTGTACCAGAATCCAAGTGCGGAAATGACTATATTCAAAACACTTTCCATGAGGCAAATAGAAGCAAAATACTTTGGAAGGTGGCTTAAAAATAAATGACTGTGTGTCTGCCTATCTCTGCCTACATGCACCTGTGCACATGCCTTTTTGGTGGCATTCCAGCTACATGCTCCTTCCCCCTCAACCCCCCCCTTCCCCACAATATGAATAATATAATAGCCAGTGGCCTGACAAGAGCTCCACAGACTAGTTTGAAAGACAGTCAGTGGCCTCCCCATTGGAAGGCCCCTGGCTCTAAGGTAGAATCCCAGCCATGGCCTTTGACTGATTCGTATTCATGGCAAGAGCCAGAGCTTTCTCTAGGGAGTCAGGAGATTATAGGCAGATGATTAGATAATGTCTTTTTAAAATGTGATACTTTCAGAGTACAAGGGATGATTTTAACAATTGTGCCAGGACCATGGATGAATATTGGGACTGTCCCAGGCAAACCACGATGTGTGTTTTAGGGAATGACCTTTAGAGTTAGTTTAGAACAGGTTTTTCCTTCATCTGTCCTTAATTGTATCACCATCAAGAAGTCACAGAACCCCTCTAAGACTCTTTCCTCATTTGCAAAATGGGGTCAGTAATATCTATTTTATTTAACTAACTTTTAAAAAGATTTTGTTTTATTTATTGAGAGAGAGAGAAAGAGAGAGAATGCATGAGTATGGGGAGGAGCAAGCAAGCAGACTCCCTACTGAGTGGGGAGACCGACCTGAAGCTCAATTCCAAGACCCTGAGATCATGACTTGAGCCAAAATCAGACTCTTAACCAACTGAGCCACCCAGGAGCCCCCATAATATCCATTTAAAGTTGTCTTCTGAGCACTAAATAACATACCATGCAGGGCAGTACCTGGCTCTGTCATGATGAATTGCAGGCTTTCAAAATCAATTGCTCCCTCTTTCTCATCACTCTCTCTCTTCTCTTCCTTTCTTCCTGCCAGCCTGCCCTCCTCAGTCTTCATGTGATGAAGCTGAGAACATGGGTCAGCAACCCCATACTGAATCCATCCATGATAGTGATTCTGACTTGCAGGCTGAGGGGTAGGCTGACAGCAGGAAAGAAGGGAGATGCCATGGGAAGGAGGTCAGCTGCAGGTCAGGACTCTTCATTAACTGGAATGGGAACACTTGGGTAGGTAACAACGCAGATCATGAAAAAGGAGAAAGACAGTGTCAACATGAAAGCCTGGGATTATTTCAACCACCTACCCCTCATTCAAAAATGTCGAGTACCTATTGGGTCTCTGGTCCTGTGCTAGACATAAGAAGTATGGTGGTAGGTAAGATAGGAGATGCGGATTCTTCCGTCATGAAATTAATAACCTAGAGTTTGAAGAACCCTAAGTGACCCTAAAGTGTTCTATGAATCTAAACAAGGAGGAAAAACAATGATACTTATGCTAATGTGACTAAAGTATTTTCTTACTGACATCTTCGCATTTATTGATAAAATCACAGATGTGTATATGGCAGCATTTCACTTTGTTTTGTGGGAGAGAGATTCTATAAGAAAAGTTGTTATTGTTAAATACTATCAGCTAAAGCCACATCCTCTAATCCAGGGGGTGACAAAATAGATTTTTTTTTAAATAAATGAGGTTTTATTAAAACTCAGTCAGACCAATTTGTGTATTTTCCCACTCCCATATAACAATTTTATTTCTTTTACTGCTATATAGTTATACTTACATTTTAAAAAGTGCTAATTTCCTGTACCTGTATGGAAAAATTTGATTACACATTCATCTTCAACTACAGCTTCAATTTGTATCTATCTACACACACACACACACATATACACACACACACACATTTACACACATATATGTAGAAGATATAGATGTAAAAAAAAAAAAAAAAAGAAGATATAGATGTATTCTTGACAACGTTGTTTATGTAGCGAATAATGAATTTATGTGTTTATGGCTGCTTTCATGCAGAAGAACTGAATAATTGGGACAGACACCCTCTAACACACACATCTAAAATGTTCACTATTAGGCATTCCAGAATAGAGTTCCCTGGCCCCTTTTCAAATAACCTTTGGGAGAGGTCCCGAAACACATTTGTATGGTAAAAAGCTCTGAGAAGTTTTGTACTTAAGAAATCATTTAATGTTGTTTGACTCAGAACTTCTGTGCTGAGCAGTTCCTGAAATGGTCCTCGTTGATTCCCACCGCCTGGCATTCACACCCTTGTACAATCCTTTGTCTCGAGTATAAGCTAGACTTTGATTTGCTTTTAGCAAATAGAATATGGCAAGAGTAAAGAGATGTCACTTTTGAGATTGGGTTATAAAAAGACTTTGGTTTTTTTCTAGTTTTTTTTTTTTTTTTTTTTTTTTTTGGTTTGTCTGGAGCACTCTCTGATTTTCCCTCTGGCACTGGGACCACTGGCTGCCACGTCATTGAGGAAGCTTCTGGTGAAACCACAAGGTGATCTACAAACAACATGTGTGTACACATGGAGGTAGACCTTTATGGTTGCCAGCAGCCAGGCATGAGGTGGGAAATGGATTCTTCAGCCCTAGTGGAGCCCTGAGGGGATTATAGCCATCACTGACAACCTCACTGCCATCTCATGTGAGACCCTGAGCCAGAAGTGTCTTACTAAGCAGAGACCAGACTCCCGACCCCCAAAACCTGGGAAGCAATAAGTGAGTGGTCTTTTTTTTTTTTTCTTTTAAGATTTTCTTTATTTATTTGACAGAAAGAAACACAGCTGGAGAGGGAACACAAACTGGGGGGGGGGGGGTAGTGGTGAGAGATGGAGAAACAGGCTTCCTGCCGAGCAGGGAACCTGATGTGGGGCTCAATCCCAGGACTCAGGGATCATGACCTGAGCTAAGGGCAGACATTTAATGACTGAGCCATCCAGGCTCCCCAAGTGTGTGGTCTTAAGTTGCTAATCATCAGAGTCATTTGTTGTATAATAATAGATAATTTTACAACTTCTTGAAATGTTTGGCCATTGAAAACATTCTGGGGGCACCTGGGTGGCTCAGTTGGTTAAGCGACTGCATTCAGCTCAGGTCATGATCCTGGAGACCCAGGATCGAGGCCCGCATCGGGCTTCCTGCTCAGCGGGAAGCCTGCTTCTCCCTCTCTCAGTCCCTCTGCTTGTGTTCCCTCTCTAGCTGTGTTTCTCTGTCAAATAAATAAAATCTTAAAAAAAGAAAAGAAAAGAAAAGAAAACATTCTGTACTTTTCTTTTCTGACTCTTCCCCATGGGGCACCCCATGGCCTTCTCTCAGGATGCCAATTATCCAGAGAACACTGTTCAAGAAATAATAGTGTAGAATAATAAATAATCAAATCTTCCAAATATTTTAACCTAAGTAAGAATGAAGGTAAATTTTGTTTCTATCTTGGATTTGAACTAAAACCTGAAGGAGTTTGGTTTACTGTCTTTTATTTGATATTGTATTAGTAGATAATCTTTAAACAAAAGATTTATTTAGATCAATGTTCCCACAGCACTATAAAAAAGAAAGAAAATCATGGAAATTCATTAGAAATAGCAACTGCTTCAGAAAGACTCTATCATCTCCTGCTCTCTGAATTCTGTGTTTTCCAGGCTATAGGAAAAAATAGAAATGCTGTATGATAGAAACATATGTTAGTAAGTACTAGCCTCTTCCCCACCTCTCTACCCAGGCATCAAACTATGCATCATTATTGTTTATTAGCTCTGGGAAATGTCTTAGTTGTTCTGGAACCTGCTTTGACTTCTGATTTAGCCCACAGCTGACTCAGTGTCATGACGTTGGTCTTGCTGACTCATTAATCACATGGGATAATGATCTATTTTTCCCTCCTATATGACCATAAGGTCTTTTAATTAAGCTGGTCAACAGGAGAAGAGATAAGGGCTCAGAATAAATGATTCTGGTGAGTTTAAATAGTTAGCTCTACCTTTCATTGCCAGTAGAAGCTGAAGACAATGACCATCTATTCAATGATATCTTTATAATAAACTTGTCTGTAGTATTCTGTGTATCCTGAGTATTCTGTGCTCAGGCCTGGGGATACAGAAGAGCCTGAATTCCTTGTAATGAGGGAAGTTAGTTCATCCTTAACTGGGCCCCCACATCAACTCAAGAGAATGTGTAGTTTGGAATTAGACAAGAGTGGGTTTGCATTCTAATTTCACCACTTGCTAATTGTCTGGACTTGGACAAGAGGCTCAGTAGCCCAGAGCTCTGTTTCTCCAGTGTATTAAGCGTATAAAAAGTGTATAAAATAATGGTTTCGAGAATTACAAAATATAGGCCGGTTCTCGTAGTGTAGTGGTTATCATGTTTACCTCATTCCCTTACATTCTAGATTTACTCATCACAGTAAAGCACATACGAGGTCCTTTTTCTACACTATGTCTGGGATAAGCTGAGCTACTTCTCTGCCTGTGTGCTAGTACACACTTATCTTGTCATCCTTTGGGTCCTTATTGTGTAGTATTTCCCCCCTCTGATTGACATGTGCTATCTTGGACACAAAGGGTAGAAAATTGCAGCATTTTCCATAAATGACTAGAATGTTGAACAGTTAATAAAAATCTTAACTTGGAGAATTGTTATTAGTTAAGAGGTTACCAGAAAGCATTATAGGTCTGCAGCAAAGGGGAGAGCAAAGTACTACGGCCTTTGCACCAAATCTGGTCCATTGTCAGTTTTTTTAAGTGAAGTTTTATCTGAACCCAGCCATACATTTGCTTGTGGACTGTCCATATTTCCTTGCCCAATAAAATGGCAGCATTCAGTACTTTGGAGAGATACCATATGGCTCACAAATCTTAACCTATTACTAACTGACCTTTTACAGGAATTATTTGATGACCCCTGATTTCAAGAATTGATTCTGGAGGCAAATTATAGGGGCTAGACCCTTGAAGGTTTGAACTGAGAAATACTTTTGTGGAATTAAATTAGATTCCAGAAAATAATAAATGTCAGAATGTGGAGAAGAACAAACTGGAGGCTCTAGAACTAAGATACAAAATTCTAGTGAATATAGCTTAGGCAGGGGAGAGTGGGCATACATGAATTTGGGGAGTTGAAGTCAAAGACATAAATTCCTTTCACAGTTCCATCATTTTCTACTGAAGTGACCTTTTGATTATGTGACCTTGAACAATTGGTTTTCTTGACTGTAAAATAATGATTACAGTAATTCCTCCTTCAGAGAATTTTAAGAGTTGATGGGATGAAGTACTCTAGAAACTCTGAAGCTCTATAGAAATGTTATTTTTATGTAGCTGTGAGTAATTAGTACTTAAAATATATTTGCTTAGGGGCGCCTGGGTGGCTCAGTTGGTTGGGCGACTGCCTTTGGCTCAGGTCATGATCCCGGAGACCCGGGATCGAGTCCCACATCGGGATCCATGCTCGGCGGGAAGCCTGCTTCTCCCTCTCTCACTCCCTCTGCTTGTGTTCCCTCTCTGGCTGTGTTTCTCTCTGTTAAATAATTAATTAATTAATAATTAAAATATATTTGCTGAATGCATTGAATTAGATCTTTAAGCTTGTTATCATTTCTCAAAGTTCAATTTTATGTGTTTCTTAACTCAAATGGTATTTTTGGCTTTTAAATTTCAGACAATATAGACACTCTCTAATCCCTGTGGATGATGTTCTATGTACAAATTGTTGAAAGTCATGATGTACCACCATGCTCACTCTATACTGATTAATGGCAGTGGGATTAAACCTCTTACTCTCTTGCAGAGATTATTCCATTACTGGGTCTGGAACAACTAGTATGTCTTAGAACTCTTACGGCCATATTGACTTAAAAATGGTTTTACTCTACCTTAGGCCTAGGGCTCCAATGACACCCCGGCAGCTCAGATAAAACTCTCCATGTTCCTATCCCCAAGATTCTTTTGGCCTTGAAGCAGGTATACAATGCTTACCATATTCATTTGCAGGTATCTGCATATAGTATCTTCAGGAAGATCCAGGAAGAATCCAGTTGCTTCTACTACAAGGATAGGAGGGGAGGAAAAATTCAGCAGTTCAGATGATGATAGAGAAGGAGATCTGCCTTGGGAGGGGAGAATGGGGTGAATTTAAATGAAAAATTACCATTCTGGAAAGATGTTGGCAGGATTCCCGGATTTCCCTTTGTGTGAATGGCATTCAGTTCAATTAGGTTTCCAGCCTTTGATGTGCTCCAGCTGTGATCTATGCCTGCCATGTCAGTCATTTACTCTCTGCCACTTTCAATCCACACATTTTCAGGGCTGGTGACAACATATAGACACCTAACTTGCAGTGACTGGTGTCATTCTGACATCAAAATGTCACAAAATAGATGTGCCCATGGGGACAACTCCTTGTGAGTGTGAGGCATGGAGGAGATAGGGTACCCAGGGAAAGGTATCTTAGGAAGACCTGTGTTCAGGTTCCAAGGCATGCATAACCTCTCCTCTTTACCTCACATACATTTATCTCAAATACTCTGCATCAAGAAATATTCTAACCATTTTATAGATGAAGAAACTGAGACTCAGGTAAATGACTTGTATACAGTCAGTCAGGTAATACATATTCAAACCAGGTAGAGAACCCAGGTTTGTTCATATTCTTTTTACTTTCTGGGTTTGTTCTGATGAGCCCTGGATTGACCTTTTTGTGCCAGGAGTGTCTACTGCTGCATTGTCTTCCCATTTCCTTCCTCCTTTCCTTCCTTTCTTCCTTTATAGTCTGTTTCAGTTTCACCAGACAATTGGCCCATGCCAACAAAGTCTTTTTCTCTTGGTGGTGTCAGAGTTTGAAGTGGTTACAAAAATAAGCATGGTGGCTCACCACTAAATCCAGAGCCAACTCTATCAGAGAGTTATTCAACTAACTTATACACCTGGGCTAGTTTACAAGGGAGAGTTTGGTTAACTTTTACTGTAAAGGGCCAGATAGTAACTCTAATGGGCTTTGTGTATTGGATCTCCATCGCAACTACTCAACTCTGCAGCGTGAGTGAAAAGCAGCCATGGACAGTCTGTAAACAAATGTGTAGGGCTATATGCCAATAAAATATTATTTACAAACACATGTGGCAGGCCATATTTGGTCTATGGGCCACAATTTGCTGACCCGGGTAGTACAATGACTTCCTCTCTAAGTAGCTGAGCTTTGATTTCTCTGTAGTCTATGGCAGATAGACTATGTCTGGATAATGTCTGGAGGTACATGTGATTGGCATTGGTACCTCCAGAGAGTCCCAGTTTCCCTGTTCTTTGTGTTATGAGGTAGAAGGGATGTTCATGGGAGACTGCAATAGTCAAAGCCCAGAGTAACTGCCCTCATAGGCCCAATATGCAGAAGTCAACTGATGGGCCTCAGGCATCAGAGCCAGACTTGGAATTGAACCTGAGGACTTGAAGAGACATTGAAGAGAAGATAAAATAAACAAGTGGCTTTCCATGGTGGAGGTGATAGAGGAGTTTAAGAATCAGTGTAGATGTAGAAGTCAAGCTGCTTGAACCATCTTCTCTGACGCCAAAGTCTAACTTCCTTCAAAAGACAGCATACCCTTCTTCACAACTGTGTTCTAGGCAGCCAGGACACATTCGTCCATCTATCCAATCACCCATCCACTCACTGACTCATTGATTTATAGATTCAGAATAGTCTTATTAATAACTTACCATGTGTCGAAGATTTCATTACAGGTCTTTGCCCTTGAGGGGCTTAGCATCTAATGGCATGGGTCTGACAGATAACTTAACAAATGCAGTCACACCTTGTGGGTGCCATGTTAGAACTTTATATAAGATGCATAAAAGAGGCTCAGAGAAGTCAGTGGGTATCTGTCTAAGGTCAGAATACAGGGCTGATCCAATCCAATAAACAAGGAGGAGGAGGATGCCCCTGATTCAGTTTACATTGCTTTCTGTTGAAGTTTACCCTTGAATGAGTAAATAGACAATGCGAATGCTGCTTTGATTTCCATGGGGTGTGGAGAATTCAAGGATTCATATCTTCTGCAAAGAGTCAGTGTCCGACCTGGTGGAAAAAACAAAGAAATAAAGGGCTTTCTGCCTTTTTGCCATCAGACTACAGGAGGTGGCCATGCCATTGAGACCTCCATGGGTTCTGTTTCTGTGGCACCACAGGGCCATCATCAAACATGGTCACACTCTCCCACTCGACTCATGGGTTTGTCATGAGAAATAAATAAAGCACATTCATTATGGTGCTTTTGCTAGACACAGCTCAGTCATTATTATCAATGTTGACACCTCACAGCTAAGGTTTGTACAGGGATTTAGCATTTTCAAAGTATTTTTATGTATGTCATCTCTTTTTTCTGATCCTCACAGTAATCCTATGAAACTAGATGGAGAAATTGAGGGTCCTTAAGTGGCTTAGCCAAATTCACACAGTTTATTAGTGGCTGGAGCTGCATCTTATGCCTAGTCCTCCAATTCCAGCTTATGTGAACCAATTGTGCCAATTTCAGCTCTTTTTTCTCCCTTGCTTCCAGTTATTCAGTGAGCATAAGGAAGTCTTATTTTCCCAAGATAACACACAAGGGTGGGGAAGATAGAGCGCTGTGAACTTAAAGTTGGGAAGGAAATCAATTGCTAGGGATTTTCTCTATCAGCCTCAACCCTCCAAGTGGGCAGGGTACATTTAGTGGTCATAAATGTGAGCTAATCCTCTCTCAGACCCAGGGAGGTTGTAAAAGGATGGCCTGAAGTGGTTGGGAGATTGTGAAACCTCTAAGGGGAGAGAATGGATCTAGCAATGTCACTGTCTCAGGCTGGTAATGGCATTAAAATTATGAGAAAGAATGTCAACTAAGTTTCTAAGCAAACTCTATTTATATGGTGCTCTGTCCTAAGGATCAGGAAAAGAAGAGAGTAAGCATAAACATAGGATTTTCAGACTTCCTTACAGTCTAACACTATTTTCCCACAATTACCTCATTGAGCCCTCCTGAACACTTTTGGAAGTATTATTATTATTAAGTAGTGTTAACACCACACTTATAGAGTAGGTAGAACACCAGGCTTAGCAACATACAAAATATATTCACATTTACCCATAAGGGATGGTGGGGAGATTTGCCTCATTCTTGGTTCTATGCAAGGCCTATTCTCTTCTTGTCTTATTTCTAAAATAAAACTTATTTATAGCAGCTAGGTGGCTCAGTCAATTAAGTTTCTGCCTTCAGCTCGGGTCATGATGTGAGGAGGTCCAAGGATCAAGCCCCACTCAGCAGGGGCTTGCTTCTCCCTTTCCCTTTGCCCCTGCCCCCTGCTTCTGCATGCTCTCTCTATGTCTTTCTCTTTCAGATAAATAAAATCTTGAAAAAAAAAAGAACAAAAAACAAAACCAAAAACAAACAAAAAAACTCATCTGTATTTTATCCAGATGGAAAGAGGTCTCTATCCTTTCTGAGTCCCAGCCGTTCTGGTTGCTATAGGACAGGACAGTATCTGCACACAGTTTGTCTCACTGAGTGAGTGGCCTGGGCATATCTCCAATGCCTGACACATACTGAGAGGAGATGCTCAGTACATGTTGTCATGGGAGTGTAGGTGAGAAACTGGTTCATGGATTAATGGTTGGAAGCCATAGGCATGTGATTGACCTAGACAGCAGTTATCTAATGGGCAATGGGCATGACTTTTGTTCTCCCATGGGAACCATGTTTTAAATCTTTACTTGTCAGAGCTGGAAGAGGTTTGAAGTCACCTAGTTGTAATACTGCAGACAAGAAAAATGAAGCCACATTGGGGAGCCATCTTTACTTAAGGCCATACAAGTTTGTTCAGCTTGGTAGCCACTGGTCATCACTTTGTAAGTATGTTCAAAGGTGCAAATGATCATGAGGTTAACTTGTTCAGAAGGATATAATATTTGTGGTGCCTGAAACTTGCATTAAGCCTAATAATGCATGGAATGATGGAATGAATGAGTGAATTCATTCCTATTCTGGCAAATGATTCTAAGCCCATGCTTTCCTGAGAGAAAGTAATCCTATCATAATTGCTGAGAAAAGCAAACGTGTCTGGGTGTCCATCTAGAAAGGTATAGCTGTAGAGCCCACTCATTCCTAACATTTAAGGATTCACCTATTTCTGGGTCCAATAAGCCCAGCTGACAGGTACAGGTCTCTCCTACATAGATTTTAAAACCTTCTCAGATCAACTTTGTTTGGCAAGATACTAAAATCCTCCCAGCTATTTATGTATGTATGTATGTATGTATGTATGTATGTATTATTTACTGTCCTCTTCTCCTTTTTGGTCCCTGCAGAATTCTTGAAGATCCAGATTCCCCCTTCAGAAAATGATTTGCCTCTTCACACATAAATGTAATCATAATGGTCAGTTACATTTTTCAGGGGCTTATCTGGAACAAAGGCACCTCTGTGTAGGTTAAGTAAATAAAGAAACCCCCCTTTTTTTCTGATTATTTTTCTGGGCATTTTAATGCTACAGGAATTCAATGTTCCCATGACCCTGAAACTGCAACTTGAGTAAGTCAACAGAAATATGGGTCCAGGACAAGGCAGAAAGTCCCTTGCCTGAAGGCTTTTGAAGAACCCATATGCACCAGTGAAATCAATCTGTGTATCCTTTCGAATTGAAGATGTATCCATTCTGGAAATCAGATAATCAAACTTCTACAAATAATGGATCATTTTGTGTCCACCTCCGTTAGTTGAACAGGGGATAGGCACAGAGGCTGGTGGAGTGACTTCTGTTCTGTCACCATTGTTTCCCATTGGGTGACCTTGGGAAGATAGGTCTCTTATGACTTCTCTAAGACTCCATTTCCTTATGTGTAAAGTAGAGATGACAATACTCATGCTTAGAGGTTAACTGTGAACAGAACTAGCACAGTATGGGCACTTAGCTGGTCCTTGGATTGATTTCCAGTTGGGGATGAAATTTTGGAGAACTAGATGTCAACAGAATGAACAGCAGACAAATATGACATTGGGCAAGTGGCTGCACCTCTGGACCTCAGTTCTCATACCTGTATCCTCAGGAGTGTACATGAGATGAGTTCTGAGAGTCTTTCAAATAGTAATTATGTGCAAATTTTATTATATGGAAAGCACTTTACATATATAAATATATATGTATGTGTGTGTATGTGTATACATTGATTATATATACACATATTAGCTCATTTCAAACTCAGCATGCTCTGAGATTTAAGTTAACGTTGTCTCCACTATATAGAGGAAGGAGATTGGGAGAGGGAAAACAGACATCCAAGGTCACAACACTCACTGAAAAGCAGAAATCCAGGGATGTAAACCAGACCCAGAAAACCAGCAGGACCTGTAGATACACCATAGTGGAATATGTGACAACCTGGGGACCAGTCCTTAGGTCCCTCCATTCCCATGCCAACGTCTCATTGATTCAACGCTGCCCTCTGTTAAGGAAAAAAAAAAAGCCCCAAATGGAGTCATTTGCTCCCCAAGACAGCAAACTAATTTATCAGAGGAATGTGACCTTTTAACAGTCAGTTGGAAAGTTTCTGATCTGCACAAGTGAGGCCATCCACATGATAAAAAACCCTGCTGTTCCTTTCCCCCCAAAAGAAGATGAAACAATTCCTTTTTTCCTTTTGCTAACAACTTCCTGCCCCACCATCCTTCCTATAAAAACCTTCCATTTTGTACAACTTCTCAGAGCATCTCTCTCCTTGCTAGATGGGATGTTCTCCAATTCCAGAATCACTTAAGAAAGCCAAATTAGATCTTCAAATTTATTTGGTTGAGTTTTGTTTACTTAGGTCAAGTCTTCTGACACCTAGACAAAATTACACAAAAATCAAAAAGTCTACAAACTTTTCCTTGTTATTAATTCAAACCAGTAACTAACTAGCAAGTTGGTTTGAGCTCCTCTGTGGTGTGTGATGTCATCACCTCTTTACCCCCAGCACCCACCTGACAGAGACACAGGTGGAGGCTTAAGCTCGGGGCCAGTGCCTTGAATTGAGCTTACCTGTATTTTGTCCACCTGTTTCCTGCTCCTCTCTTTGTGGCCTCTTTACCGGCTTTTGGCCTACTTTTTGGAATGTACCAGAATCTTAAAGTAGAAAAGCTAAAGGTCATTTATTTTAATGCTCTCTTGTTATAAAAGGGAGTCAGAACTCCTGAGGTGTCAGATAAAGTCCTTTCTTAGTGCAGGTTTCTTCCTGCCCCAGCATCTTAGCTCAGGAAGACTGCCCATCCCTCACTCCCACCACCCTGAACCCCACTGTGGTACCTGTTCTAGCAACTGACAGGCAGAGGTGGCAAACAACTGGTTGGTCTTAGGACGTTAGAGTTGATGGAGATATTTCTGCCTCATATCAGGTGGACTAGTAAGCCGCAGGGCCAGGGACTCCTTCCTGACTGTTACTTACAAGTGTCTCTGACTTTATTTTGAAAGCCGATTGTCATGTAATTTATATAAGAACTACATATTTAATCTTCCACCATGGTTCCTGGCCCCACAGGAACTCCTAACACCCTTGGAATTTCCTAAGTGAGGAGAGCGATTAAGGTGTCTTTTGTTATGCGAATGAGGTGGTTTTTGGTAGTTTATTAAGTAACCTAAAGCTGGGGCTAGAGGATGGAAATTCCATTTCCCGCCCCACCCCCAACCACCACTTGGGGCAGGGGAAGAGGGCTGGAGTTTGAGTCCAAGACCCAAATGATTTAATCATTTGTGCCTACGTAATGGAGCCTCCATAAAAACCGCAAAGGACAGGGCTCAGACAGCTGTCAGGTTGCTGAACACATGGAGATGGGAGAGAGCGATGCATCCAGAGAGACATAGAAACTCAGCCCTTTCCCCACACATTGCCCTGTGCATCTCTTCCATCTGGCTCTTCTTGACTTAGAGCCTGTTATAATAAACTGGTGATCTATGTTTCTGAGTTCTGTGAGCTGCTCTGGCAAACTCATTGAACCAAGGGTGGGGGGGGGTCGGGACCTCTGATTTCTAGCTGGTGGTTCAGAAGCACAGGTGACAACCTGGACTTGCCATTGACCTCTGAATTGGGGGTTGGGTAGGACTGAACCCTTCACCTGTGGAATCTCTGCTGTCCCTGGGTAGATAGCGTCGGAGTTGAGTTTAATTGTATGACACACAGCTGGTGTCAAAGAAGAGCTTGGACGTGTGGGGAACCCCCTCTTCAGGCAACATTGGAATTCAGTTCAGAATTCTTCCCTCCTTAGCCAAAGGAGGCAATCACAAAAATCAGCCAAATGAGAGGTGCTACCCACAGCATAGGAGGGCCCCAGGGGAGGGGGAGGGGAAGAATCAAATAAGAGGGAAAACATGGAGAAAAACATTTTATTAGTTTATCTCCAGTGGAAACCATCGGTGAGCCACATTATAGCAAGACGAATTTGGACCTGAAATATGTCACCAAAAAAAAAAAAAAAAAATTGTCTTCAGTCTTGTCAAAATTGGGTTATAGCCAATGAAGTCTGTATATTTGGGGTCCCCTGGGAGATATGTGGGGACAAAGTCTAATCACAGTTTTCTGAGGAGTTAGTCAAAGTCACTGGCAGTGAAACCACATGGAAAGGAAGAAAGGAAGGGAGCACGATGGAGGATTTATCATGCTTCTAGGCTGCACAGCGCAGAGGCTAAACCCACGAGCCTACAATCCCAGATTCCACTGTCCACTTGTATAACCCAGCAATTGACTTAATCTTCCGATGCATCATAAAGTTTTTATGAGGTTTAAATGAGATGAATCAAGTAAAGTTCTTAGAACGCTACTAGCACGAAGTAGCGCTTGTGAAGTTTTATCTCTCGTTATGATCAGACTTTTTGTAACATATGTGTGGTGTGGGGGCTTTGTGGCTGTCGCCATGATGGGGACACTACTGGAATTTGGAGTTCAGTTTCCAGAGATGTTGATTGTCCCACAGTATATGCGGCAGACCTTCCCAGAAGGGGATTTTCCCCACCCCAAATGTCAACAGCACCCTTGTTGGGAAACACAGAGCTAGGTCTTATAATATGGGTTGCATCATTTTTAATCATTACCAAATACTGTAAGGTCAGTTATTATTACCCCTATTTCACAGATGGGGTCAGTGAGATTTTCAAGAACTTGCCCAACGTTAAGAAGCTATTAATAAGCATTGCTCATTTCGAATTCACGGATTTCTGTCTCTAAAATTAATGTTCTTTTTGCCACACTCTGCTCTCTCTTGATTACAGGCATCCAGATCTTAGTATTCAAGGCCTTCTGAAAAATGGAAAATTGGGGGGTGAGTCAGTTTTCCTATCATAATTTGAATAGGAATATCCTAATTGGGTGGGAAAAAAATAGCTAATTTACAGGGCGATTGCTGAAGTTCTGCAGCTTCAGCCACATAAGAAGCTGCTCATTAGCGAGGAGGGAGCTTGTCTCACTAATAACGAGTCTCTCCTATACCAGGAGCCTCTTCTATCAGACCTGGTGTGCACACACAGTGGAGATGCCCCTGGGTATCCACACTGGCCACAAGAGAACATTGTGAGCTTCCCATATAGGTATTCTTGAAACTGAGCCAATGTGTGGAGATATCTGATAATTAAATCAAGGGCCTAATGCATCAGCTTGCTCGGGCTTGGAGGAATCCAGGAAGTCATATCTCAGGAATCAGAATTTTTCTCAGAATTCTTCTTTTTTTCTTTTTTTTTTTTTTAATCTGGAACATAGCCTACAAAGTATAGCCACCAACTTCTCAATGCCAGCAAGATCTCTTGGACAGGGTAGAATGCATTACCCAGCATCTGATTTGGTCTGTGTTTACATTCATTCATTCAGTTAACAAATACTTCCTCACTGTATTCACGGGCAGGACACTGTACCAAGAGCTGCAGGCACGAAGATCAATCTAACATGAAACTGTCTTCAGGGAGTTTATGATTTTACAAGGGGCACACATGGAAATTGATGGCAATCCACTTTGAGAGGATCAATGACAGAGGGCTTCCAGGGTACAGAAAGTGGCATTAAGCAGGAGAGACTGAACCCCCAGAAGGGGGCTCAGGCTTCCCTCTGTCAAGTGGACACTGAGGAGGGACTTTGCAGGAAAAGAGGGGAGCAGGTGCAACAGGAAGAAACAGAAGGTAGGGCTCAGCTCTAAGCATTTGGCAAGGGGCAAGCAAGGGTATTGGGTGGGGGGGCATGGAGTGAAGTTTAAGGCTGAAGAGCAGGCAGAGGTTGGGAGGGACTTTGCTGAAGAGTCTGCCTTTTATTTGGCAGTCAATAGGGAACCCATGGCAGTGCAAAAACATGATAAATAAAATAACATTGGAGTCAACTATAGCATTTGATACAGGGGGGAAAGAAAGGTGCTAGGATCTGCCTTTCTTCCCATGATGTCCCTATCAGTATGTAATCTATTCCTAAGACTGTTCTTCCCAGGTGTGTCTCACTTGGCCTTCTCCACATCCCCTCTGTGGTTCCCTAATCTAAACTCTCTCTCTCTCTCTCTCTCTCTCTCTCTCTCTCTTAATCTGTAACACTACAATGCCCTCACAATTACCCTCTCATTCCCTTAATCCATCCTGTACTTACAAAGTTTTTCAAGCCAGAAACCCCAGGAAATCTGTGCTAAGTATAAGATAGGAGCTCAGTGTGTATTTCTTGATGGAATGAAAATAAACGGCAATTAAAACTCACATAGCAACTTATCATTTGCAAATGATACTCATACCCTCTGTATTTTCTAACCGTCCCATGCTGTGTTGTGTTCATCAGGGGCTAAACATTGTGAGAAGACAATGAGCAGGTACGGTGAACAGAGTGGAACAAAGGAAGAGTTAAAGATTCCAGAGAGCAGTACTAGGAAGTAAGAAGTTAAATGTAGGTATGGAAGGGAGTGCCTGGATTAGGATTTATTACAGTTTTGAAATATTGTGAGATGTGGAATTGTGTCTCCTCGAAATTCATATGTTGAAGTTCTAAATCCTGGTACTTCAGAATGTGGTCTCATTGGGAAATTGAGTAGTTGTGGTTGCTCTTAGTTAAGCTGAGAGCATATTGGGGTGGGGTTGGACCCCTAATCCAGTATGACTGGTGTCCTTATGCAAAGGGGAAACATGGACATAGGGGCTCACAGAGAGGGACGACGATGGAAGGGGACACGGGGAGAAGATGACCCGTCTACAAGCCAAGGAAGGAACCCTGGAACACATCCCTCCCTCACAACTCTCAGAAGGAAGCAACCCTGCCAACTGAACTGGCCTCCAGAATTATGAGACAATAAACATCTGTTGTTGAAGCCACGTGGTTTGTAGTGCCTTGCTATGGCAGCCCTAGCAAACCAATAGGAGTATCAAGGAATTAGGTTCGGCTTTGGATGGTTGCTCCATGTGGCTGCCTCTAGTGGTTAGTGGTGGTACTTCACTCTTACTCCCGAAATGTCTTTTCACATTTCTTCCAGCACTTCATTGGGCTGTACCTTCTGGATGCTAGCCCTCAGGTTACTGGCACAGTTTTCCAGTCCTGGACAGACAGTCCTTAGGAGTTAATAACTTCCCTCCTCCCATCGAGTGGCCCTTGACCAATGACTGAAGGGTGTGGGAATTGGAACAACCAGCTTTGTGGGCACTGAAGTAGAATCTATATTCTAGAGATCCCCTGCGGGATAAGGATGGGACTTCACCTGAGATCTCCTTGTCCTGCTTCCTCCATTCCTTTACCAGATTCTCCAAGAAGTACTGCCTTCATAAATCACTTGCCTCTGAATCCTCATCTCAGGATCAGCTTCTGGCTAATGCAGCCTAAGACAATATTGACTTTCTCTCCAGCACCTAACGCAACTAGAGTTGGCAGTAATAAGGCTGTGATTTCTCCATGAGTAAGGGAGTGAGGTTGGCAAGTGCCAGCTATGGTGATAGTTGAAAGGCAACAAGGCCAGATGGTGTGTCCCTTAGAAGACAGAGCTTTTGTATAAGAACAAAGAAGATAACACACGAGAATGGCCAAAGACATCTAGGAGAATGTCAACACAGCCTCTGTATCCTTGGTACATGGGAAATCATTTTTTATTAAGAATAACATGAGCTGGGGAGTTCAGCTGACTGAGTCAACAGAGTACATGACTCTTGATCTCAGGGTGGTGAGTTCGAGCCCCATGTTGGGTGTAGAGATTACTTAAAAAATAAAATCTTAAAAGAAAAAACTAATATGAGCATAGTTGTAAGCATGATGCAACATAAGTCATGGCAGGTAGTTTTAATAGCTCACACACCCTGATCCTTAGCACGTGGCTTTCACATCTTCTCATTGTGTTCCAAAAGAGTTAAAGCAATGTGTGTAATTTGTTAGCAAAGAAGTGACTTTTTCACCTGCAGATTTTGGCTTCATGTTAGTTAAATGCCTTGGAATGTAAAGTGATTTTTTTTTCTTTCTTGAAAATGTCTAAATGCTGTGTTGATAAATGTCACGGAGAATAACGAATATGATGGAAGGTGCCAAGGATAATGGGAGTTACCTGCCAGTTCACCTGAACCATGACTTGTCTCATTTAGCAAGAATAATGAATGTCATTTAATACAGCACCTTTGCAGAGAAAGGACTCAAAACACTTTTCAAAGCAAATATTAAAATGCTGAATTATGCAATAAAGACATAGATTTAAGTAGATAATAATAGATCACACATTTACAACAGCACACAATGCAGCTGTGGGTACATGTGTTTAAATATGCATTATATTGTTATTGGGTAGGATGAACATAGGAGGAGAGGTCGATATGAAATGAGGAAAACAAAGATCATATAGAGAGATTAAATAGCAACTTTAAAGAATAGAGCTGGCACAAGAGATTGCAAAGGGTAGGAGAGCCAGAATCATATGGGACACAGTGTGACCCACCATGGATGAGGTAGGTGACTTTAAACAAGTGAGGAAACCTATTTGTGCTTTAATCTCTCTACATATGTAACATGAGCTAATATTCCCTACTTTACCAGGTTTTCATGGGGAATTAATAAGAGAATATATATTTTAACAGGTGCTCAATAAAAGATAGATTTTAAAATATTATCCTTATTATCAATGAAATATAATAACCACAGCCACCTTCTACTCATTCATAAGTGACACGTCACTCTAAAATAGTTAAGAATCTATCTCTTTCTATTCCAGGGAATACAGTCATAACTCATGTAGAGAGCCTGAGGGAAAAAAACGCTGAATTTTTCTAATTGACCACCTTATTTTACACATAAGGCAGTTGTGACCCAATGAGGTGAAATGATTTGTTCACCATCACACATAATTGCAGCTTCTGTTTTGTTCCTGGGAGTCTACCCCACACTTTTCATGCCCTACTGTATTTGATTCTTATGATGAGTTTATGGGGAGATACTCTTATTTGTTCCTGAAGAAAGTGAGGCACACACAGAGGAAATCATTTGCCTAAACTCACACAGCTGTCAGGTGGGTGGCACAGCTGGGTTTTCAACCTAGATCCTGCTGACTCCTTAGCAGGTGCCTTCCGAGTCCCTATCACCCCTCCTACCTTTGCACCGAGGTACTTCTGTTGAATTTCCATAGGGGCCAGCTTAGGTCTTGCTTTATTGGTACCCATACAGGCAGATTGCTGGTACTTCTGTCATTTTTCCTTCCTTAGAGGTTTGCTGTGTTTCCTAAGGAGTTAGGGGGTTGAGAAGCTGCTGTAAAAAGCACTGTCTTCGTATAACCCCAGAATAAAAGAAAAACTCCAAA